>JAHKKF010520493.1:9505-19522 GCA_019740295.1 Labeo calbasu | reverse complement strand
CTGAAAATTCAGATTTGATCACAGGAATAAATTACATTTTAAACTATATTCAAATAGAAAGGAGTTCTTTTAAATAGTAAAAATATTTCACAATATTACTGCTTTTGCTATATTTTGGATCAAATAAATGCAGGCTTGATGAGCAGAAGAGAATTTTTAAAAAAACATTTTAAAAACATTAAAAATCCTACTGTTTAAAAACTTTTGACTGGTAGTGTGTGTAGTTCAGGTGTTACGTATTTACTTTTTTTTTGTTCTATTACAGCATCATTGGCTCATGTTCGGATCTAATGAAGGTACGTTTAGATTTACAGAGATGAATTTATTGTTAAATACACCATTTAAAATGCATAAAATTGATTAAAAGTGACAGTAAAGACATTTATAATGTTACAAATTATATGCTTTCTATAGCATATTAGAATGATTTCTGAAGTATCACGTGACGCTGAAGACTGGAATAATGATGCTGAAAATTTTCTGTGTCACAGAAATAAATTACATTTTCAAATATATCACAATAGAAAACAGTTATTTGTAATAATTTTACAATATTACTGTTTCTACTGTATTTCTGATTAAATAATTGCAGTCTTGGCAGTAGAGTAGTAGAGACTTTGTTCATATACATTAAAAAATCTTAAGACCCCAAACTTTTAAATTGTAGTGTATATATATTAAGATAAATGTCATTTTTCATCACTTTTGTAATCTTGTCCACAGGCTATACACATGCTGGTGACGGCTGCTACTGATCTGCAGAGAGACATTGTGGAAAGTGGCCGGGTATGATTTGGTTATAGAGGCAATTATAGGTCATTTTTCATAAATCATATTTTCACAGACTCAAACGCAGGGTTTTGTGTGTTTATTGCCCGTTTCTGTTTTAGGGTGCCGGTTCTGTCAAAGACTTCTATGCTAAAAATTCACGCTGGACGGAGGGTCTCATCTCAGCGTCAAAGGCTGTTGGATGGGGTGCAACGCAGATGCTGTGAGTGTGAAAATATTTAAAGCTTCAACCTGGATTTATTAGTGTCAATCCTTGTAACTATGATTTATTATTTTACGAAGTGAATCGGCTGATAAAGTCGTGACTGACAAAGGCAAGTATGAAGAACTGATTGTCTGCTCTCATGAGATCGCCGCCAGTACGGCACAGCTTGTCGCTGCTTCAAAGGTAAAATCAATGAGACCAATATAAATGTGTGTGTACTGTAATTGAATCAGATCAGTTGATTCTGACACATCAATCCTTCATTTACCAGGTAAAGGCAGATCGAGGCAACAAGAAGCTCCAAACTTTACAGCAAGCATCCCGACACGTGAATGACATGGCCGCTGTTGTGGTGTCGTCTACTAAATCAGGACAAATGCAGATTGAGAACAAGAGTAAGTGTCATGGACACAAATACAAAAAGCATGAAACATACTCTGAAAATGTACTCGCCTTCAGTACATTTAAGATGTAGGTGATTTTGTTTCTTCATCAGATTTGGAGACATTTTGCATTATGTCACTTGCTCACCAATAGGTCCTTTGCAGTGAATGGGTGCCGTCAGAATGAGAGTCCAAACAGCTGATAGAAACATCAAAATAATCCACAAGTAATCCACACCACTCTAGTCCTTCAGTTTTGTAAAGTGAAAAGCTGCTTGTCTGTAAAAACAAATACATAATTAAGGCGTTTTAACATTAAACCACTGCCTACAATAGGAGTCCTCTATCCATAATATATCTTTCTCCAGTGAAAAATCGTCTTATCTGAATCAGGAGAGAAATATGCACAGATCAAGCTCCGTTTACAAGCCAAAACAGTTCTAAATAAAATATGTTGGTGGATACTGATGTTAGAGGACAATAGGAGATGGACGTTTTCATTGGAGGAAGCGTTATTGTGGTTTATAGTTAAAATATCTTGATAATGGATTTGTTTCTTACAAACACACAGTCTTTCGCTTCACAAGACTTTTAATTAATGGACTGGAGTGATGTGGATTACTTGTAGATTCTTGTGAAATTTTTAGCTGTTTGGTCTCTAATTCTGACGGCACCCATTCACTGCAGAGGATCCACTGGTGAGTAATGTGATGCTAAATTCTTAAGTTTGTCCTGTTGTTTTTTTTTTCCATAGATACCATGGACTTTTCTGGCTTGTCTCTTATAAAACTCAAAACAGAAGAAATGGATTCTCAGGTACGTTTGCTAAAATGAAAAATACTACAGTTTTAGGTATGAAAACAGCCATTTTACACCATCCAATCAAATCCCAAAGAATTAAATCAAGTACAATAATCACACTGAATATATTTTTTGAAACACACCACAAGATTTGCAATTTGCATGCTTGAAATCGACCAGAAATGTAAAAATATAAACCTTGCTTGGTTATAGGTGAAAGTGTTAGAGTTGGAGAAGCAGCTGGCGAACGAGCGTATACGATTGGGAGAACTCAGGAAAAAGCACTACGAGATGGGGGGGATCCCGATGGACTCGCCTCCAGAGAATTCAGTCAATAGTTTTGACAGTTCACTGCCTACTGTTTTTCCTGACCCACCCACAATGGAACTGCCTAGTCTGGATGCGTTCCCACTGGACCCGCCCAGATTCGAACCACTTCGACTGGACCCGCCCAGACTGCAGCCCCCTGCACCTGCACCCGCACCCGAACCCGCCAAACCTAACTCTAAACGAACCTCAATCTTTCAGAAATCAGGCAGCCGCCTCAAGAATGCAGTAAGTAGACACTGTTCACTTTGGACCAGGTTTACCTGTATTTTCAGTGACAATATTGCCTTTATAATGAAATTTAGATGTTAACTTGTTTTATCTCTCACAGTTTAGGTGAAAGGAGTCTGAGCCCTGGTTGTAAAAAGAAGAAATCATCACAAAATAATGTACATTATTCTGAAGCACAGCGTTTATAGTACAGTGGTGTGAATTAAATATATGAAATTATGCCTTTTAATTTATATTATCAGTTAGTGAACTGCTACACTGAAATTTTTTTATCATGCAATATTTTTTTTCCTTTTTATTATTATTATTATTATTATTTTTTAAATAAGAACCAGGCTGAGGACTTTGCCCTTTTTTGTTAATTAGCACCATAAATTGATGGCTGGTAGTTTATTTGGGATGTTGTCACACCTTTTACCATCTAAAAGTGAATGTACTTGAAGTTGTAAATGCACACTGAAGGAAATAAAAATTATAACTTACGTTGTGGAAGTCATGAATATGTTTGTTGTTTTAAACACCTGTATTCACAGATGCAACCACAAATTAAAAACATGTTAGAAATCCATTCACAGAGTTGGTACAGTGTGCTTGAAATAGGTGAATTTGACTTTGAAATTCAAGGCCTTGAAATCCCTTGAAAATAGCAATATTCCTGAAGAGTTATTTAAAAAGTGCTTGAATTATTTAAACGCAATGTATCTATGAAATGAGTGTTTCATTTTTTTAATGAGCACATACGCAAAATTCACGGAAACCAAAAAAACATGCTTGTTTCACTCAGTTTAGTTATTGTCATAAAACTAGCCAACTACGCTAGTAGTAATACTGACGATGCTGTACAAACATGGCTAAAGACATGAAAAGAGGAACAAATGAACCTAATCAATTGAGTCATTTACGCTGAAACTGCTCTGATTGATTCAAACTCGTGACTTCGATCATTCGTTTCAAGCAATTTACTAGCAAAAGCCAGATCAAATTTAAAGAGACATTCATTTTAGAAATTCGATTCGAATTTTGTAATGATTTCAAAAAGCACGTAGTGATTGGTGAAACCGAGCTTTTCGAAGTTTCTAATCATTTAAACCATTGAGTCGCAAAGTGATTCGTTGTTTTGAAGCGCTCCGACCGGATCGCGTATCGCGAATCATTTGCTTTAGATCGGGACTTTAAATCGCATATCGCAAATGAGTTAATTTAGATTGGGACTTAAGATCGCGAATCATTTGATTTAGATCGAAACTTTAAATCATTATTTAGATCGGGATTTAAGAGCGTGGATTGCGAATCCCTTGATATAGGTCGGAACTTTGGAGCAGGTTTGCGAATCATTTCATTCAGACTTTGGTGCGGAACGGGTCCGTTTAGCTAATTGAATGATTCAAATCAAATGATTCGCGATCTGAAGTCCCGATCTAAGTCAAATAATTCGTGATCCGCGCTCCGAATTCAAATTTGAAATGATGATTCGCGAATCGTTATTCAAATCGGGAGCGTGGATCGCGAATCATTGGACTTAGATCGGAACTTCGCGTTTCGCGAATCATTTGATTTATATCCGAACTTCGCGTATCGAGAATCATTTGATTTGGACGGGTCCGTGAATAATTTCGCGAAGTAAATGATTCAAATCAAATGATTCGCGATTTGAAGTCCCGATCTAAATCAAATAATTCGTGATCCGCGGTCCGAGTCCTGATCTGAAATGACGGTTGGCGAATCATTTGATTTAGATCGGAACTTTGGAGCAGGTTCGCAAATCATTCGATTCAGACTTTGGAGCGCGTATGGCGAATCATTTCAGATTTCGGAGCTGTTTTGCAATTTTTTTTTATTTTTTTTTCTTAAACTGTAGAAAACAAATAACAATTAAGACAGTACAGTAATAAAAAACAAAACAAGAAAAAAGAAGTATACACAAATACAAATCCCTTAAGAACACTGATCGTGGTTTTACTATAGTAAAAGTGTATCAGAATCAGATCAGAATCAGAATTAGCTTTATTCGCCAGGTGTGCGCAAACACACGAGGAATTTGTTGTGTTTTTTTATGTAGTAGACATAGGTAGTAATACGTTGCATGTGCTTAACTTTAATTTTGACATTTTGTTTTATTAGTATATTTATATTTATACATCTTATTTGTAGAATTTGAAAAAGAAGATATTGATAAGTGAGATCTTTGATTGAAGATTGAAAATAATAATAAAAAAATGCTTAAAATTCCTTGAATGATCTGGAATTTTATTTTACAATATCTACACGAACCATGCATTCAAAAAGCTTCCGAAACATTCCATGAAATCTCTCATTAAAGTACGTTTACAAAACAAATTCACGTACAATTAACTATATACGATCATAAAATGTTCACAAAACAGTTTTACGTTACGTATAGCGCGTCATACTGTCACTGCTTGATATGTTATGTCAACTAACCGTTCATACTTTGATTTTACAATGTTACAAATCCATTCATGTTTTTACTTGTGTTTACCGTCCTATAGCCACGGTAAACTATTCAGTAACTATGGTAAACAGTGTTATGACCGATACTGTAGGTCAGTGTGGCGCCTGACAGTGATTTCACAGCGCCCTCATCTGCCACTGCTCTGCGCATGCGTGTTACATGAAGCGCCGCTCTGAGGAATAAATAAGGGCAGGGAAACCGAACCGCAATGGGACAACTCTTATTTTGGTCTAATTCGGCCTAAAAATATCCCGAAATGGCTTTTATCCTTGATGGGGTGTCATTAGACGGTTTTTAGAGGGCTTTGGGGATCTGTTTGGCTACTGAAAGGGACTGAGAAAGTTTAGAAGGAAACGAACTTCGGGGACGTACAGAGGCGGTCATGGAGGATTTCGGTTCGGCGCTGGAGAAGAACGTGGCGGATCTGACCGTGATGGACGTGTACGATATCGCCGCGGTCGTGGGCCAGGAGTTCGAGCGCATTATCGATCAGTACGGATGCGAGGCTCTGTCCCGCCTCATGCCCAAAGTGGTCCGGGTGCTGGAGATCCTGGAGGTTCTGGTGAGCCGGAACAGCATCAGTCCAGAGACCGAGGAGCTGCGCCTGGAGCTGGACCGGCTACGACTGGAGCGGATGGATCGGCTGGAGAAGGAGAGAAAACATAAAAAGGTGCTTTTAGAGACTAGAATATCTATTTACCTTACCTAAATAACTAGCTGGTTCTTTTAACTCAGTTTTATTGACACTGGTAGGCAGAATTAAACAGACAGGTGACTGTATTTGTCTGTGACGTCACAACATATTTGTACAATATGTTGGTATTTTACATATAAAAATATATAAAAACTTTGTATTCGCGTATAATATGTAATATAAATAAATGATCCAAAAACAGGAAAATTCTGAAATATTTTTTTCTATTTAAAATAACTGTTTTCTATTTGAATATATTTTAAAATGTCATTTATTCCTGTGATTTCAAAGCTGAATTTTTAGCATCATTACTCCAGTCACACGATCCTTCAGAAATCATTCTAATATTCTGATTTGCTGCTCAACAAAACATTTATTATTTTTATGATGTTGAAAACAGCTGAGTAGATTTTTTTTTAGGTTTTTTTATGAATAGAAAGTTCAGAAGAACAGCATTTATCTGAAATATAATTATTTTGTAACATTATGAATTTCTTTATCATCACTGTTGATCAATTTAAAGCATCCTGGCTAAGTAAAAGTTATAATATTGTGAAATATTACAGTTTAAAATAACTGTTTTCTATATCAATTTTACGTTAAAATATAATTTATTTCTGTGATGCAACGCTGAATTTTCATTAGCCATTACTACAGTCTTCAGTGTCACATGGTCCTTCAAAAATCATTCTAATATGCTGATTTATTATCAGTGTTGGAAACAGTTTTTGCTGCTTAATATTTTTTTCTGGAACCTGTGATACTTTTTCATGATTCTTTGTTGAATAAAAAGTTCAAAAGAACAGCATTTATTCAAAATAGAATATATTTTCTAACAATACAAGTCTTTACTATAATTGACTATTTAACACATCCTTGCTGAATGTATACTTTTTTATTCTACTGCTTTCTACTTCTGTTATATTTTGTGGCTTAAGTTGTTTGCCAGTGGTATTTCAGAACAAAGCAGTGCATGAATGGGAATTTCTAAGTTCCTGTCTGTGACAGGAAATGATGTAATCGTAACCACAGTCCATCATCATCCCATAACACGTCCACTGGGACAGTAAGCAGATATGTGACAAATCCAAATCTTATGAGGTTGATATAAAATGTACTGTGGTAGTACTACTATAATGGTAACTTGATGTTTACTGAATGATTGCAGCATTACTATATGGTTATTTACATGCTACCTCAAGATGAAGTAGAATACCATGGTATTACCATTGTACATTCTCATGGTATTGTAGCACATAAGAATCTCACAGAAATGTAAGAACAGAGAAAAACAAGAATTTGAGTTATGAGTATAGCTTTTGTCTGTCTTTCTGTGAAGATGTTGTTATACTCCCGCTTTGTGAGTTTTTGCTGATTGTTTCAGACGTTATGTAATTCCACTGAAGGTCAGCGGTTAAATATACACTCATGTATATTTTATGAGCCGCTTTTGAAATGTGTGTGTGGTTGTGAACAGGAGCTGGAGCTGGTGGAGGATGTGTGGAGAGGAGAAGCCCAGGATCTGCTGTCCCAGATCGCACAGCTGCAGGAGGAAAACAAAACGCTGCTCAACAACCTGTCCGTCAAAGAGTGTCCCATGACGGAAGAGGATATACAGAAACAGGAAGGTAGTGTCCTAGGGTTCGGAAAAAGAGAGCTTTGTGTCAGCCTTACACCGTCTGGAATGCTATATCCCACAATGCACCACGTGTAACTTGACCTTCCATTTACAAAGTGATGAAATACAACTCTATTTGAGTGCTAAAACAATATATTTACACAAAACTAGTTTCAAAACACAAAATATTACAATATTAGACTACCAGTCAAAAGTTTTTGATTTTTTTTAATGTTTTTAAGGAAGTCTCTTCTGCTCACCAAGCCTGCATTTATTTGATTAAACAGTGAAATTGTGAAATATTTTTACTATTTAAAATAACTGCTTTGTATTTGAATATATTTTAAAATGTAATTTATTCCTGTGATCAAAGCTGAATTTTCAGCATCATTACTCCAGCCTTTAGTGTCACATAATCTTTCAGAAATCTTTCTAATATACTGTTTTTCCATTTAAGAAACATTTTTAATTATCATTATTATTATCAATATTTAAAACAGTTGAGTACTTTTTTTTCAGGATTTTTGATGAATAGAAAGATCCAAAGATCTGCATGTATCTGAAATAAAAACCATTCAAACCATTAAAAATCTTTCTGTTCAAAAACTTAGTGCATAGTGCATATTTGCACAAAATTAGTTTATAAACACAAAATAACAATATTATTTCTGAGATGATACAGGGTTTTGGCAGGACACAAATTAAGGCTTTTAAAGATCATAAATCATAAAGTTATGGCATTAAACGTTGGCATTAAATGTGTTCCTCAGTATTTTTGTCTTTTGTGTTTTCCAGTACAAGTATATACACTTACTTGAAATGCAAAATGAAGATATTTTACATTTAGAAATTTAACAAAGTGAAGTGAGTTTATGCTTCAAATAAGAACAATCATTTGTCAGTGGAGTATGACTTGTTTCTGTTGAATTAAGTAAATCTTTCAGAGTTCATAAACACACTTTGATCATTTTAATTTTTGATCACGTTCACAGAGAACAAGACTTCTTATCTGATGCCATTTTGCTTCTCAAGTAAATAATCTTTATTTAAGAATTTTTAAACATTTGCACTGAAAAACAACAAAAATACTGAAAACAAACTGCACTTTTTGCACGGTGATCAGCAAGTACAATAAAAGTTATTTCCATATACCTCTTACTTTTTTTTTTAAAAAAGTAAGAATTTTATTTATTTTTGTCTTAAAACACCTTAAATTACCATAAAACCAGCAGAAACATAGTGTTAATTGGATGTCACTCACATGCAACATACTGATAACGTAGCAAACTATGTTTCACTTATCATTTTTTAAGTATTGCACAGTATGCACTAGGTAGTAGGCAAATGTTTTATTCGAAACATAGATCAATGCTGTTTTCCCAGCATGCCTGTTCTGGATACAAAGCAAACACGTGTGATCATGCCCATTGGAATTCTCACGCATTCTTTCAGCTGTTTAGGAACTGACACAAACGCTGCACAAAGCGTCCCTTCTCCATGTGACTGAAGACGAGCCAGGGCACATTACTGCATGAGCAGCACAGCCTGGGCGGCACAGAGGCTCCACAGTGCCTGTGACAAACTCACGTGCCCGCACCACTGCCGTCAGAACAGTCTCCCTCTCAGTCCTGCTGGACGAGTCTGATTCCGTGTCAAACGCAGCGCAGCTGTTTACACAAACATTCCGGCACCGCTCTCAACACTGATTTAAAGATACAGCAAGCTGTTTAAATAAAATGCAGGAAATTACGTACATCATCTGCTTTTAAGAGAATATTCTTGGTTATTTACAGCTTAATGCATATGGACAGCACCTGTGGCATGCTGGTGATTGTCAAAAATATTGACAAAAATATTTTATGAGTGTGCTCTGCTGTTCAGCGTTTGAGATCAGAAAGATTTTTTTAAAGAAGTCTCTTAGGCTCATCAAGGCTGCATTTATATGGTCAAAAATGCAGAAAAAACAGCAATATTGTGAAATAATATTACAATTTAAAATAATGGTTTTCTACTTGAATATATTTTAAAATGTAATTTATTCCTGTGGTGAAAACCTAAATTTTTAGCATCGTTACTGATCCTTCAGAAATCATTCTAATATGCTGATTTATTATTATTATCAATGTTTGAAACTGTTTTACTGCTTAATATTTTTTGGAAAATGTGATTCTTTTTTTTCCCTTGGATTCTTTGATGAATAAAAAGTTAAAAATAACAGCATTTAATAACAGTATTTACTATCACTTTTTATCAATTTAACACATCCTTGCTGAATTAAAGTATTAATTTCTTTCAAAAAAAGAAAGAATAAAAATTTACTGACCCCACATTTTTTAAACATTTTTGTTTATATTGTTGGTTATACTGTTGTTTATATTGTTACAAAAGATGCTGTTTTTTAAAATTTTTATTCATCAAAAAATCCTGAAAAATGTATCACAGGTTCCAAAAAAAGATTAAGCACTACAACTGTTTCCAACATTGATAATAAATCAG
>JAHKKF010520490.1:0-27467 GCA_019740295.1 Labeo calbasu | reverse complement strand
CATCATGATTAAAAATATCAATATAGAAAACAATATAAAAGGTTTTTGTTTGTGACAAACATATTGGTCCATGACGTTAGTCTAGTCTAGTGCACATTATGCAAAAACCCCCGTTATAATTAGTGAAGCTACAAAATTAATTTTTAATTTACACCGATGCAGATGTGTGCAATCAACAGCTCCAGAATTTTCAGCGCTGACTAATTTAAGCGCCTCTGATTGGTTGATGCATTCCTAGGTTAATCAGAAACGTGTTTGATTGGTTATAAAGCTCAACGCTGCACAAAAAGAGCGTAAAAGCAATGTAATTCCGTGAATTGCCGTTTTTTTATTAATTTTCAAATTTACATTTCCGATTTACATTTACCATTGTTAACCATTTCAGAAATTCCGTGTGAAGGAGAAATTTCACCATACAGATTTCACAATGTGTTGAGAAAACAGAAAGCTGAGAATTTTTGCTGATCTTTTCTAATACTATTTGCAAGTTCAAAATGGCTCAAACACTAAATAAATACACATTTTTCTTAACATCCGCCTCAGTTACAGAAGTCTAGGTTCAAGGACGCTGAAGAGAAAAAAGCTCTTTATGCCTTTTCTGAAAGCAAACACATCCAGCATATCTCAGATGTACGTTGTATAGAATTGCTGTTGACATGACAACTTATCTCTTTGGCAATGAGCTGAAGAGGCTTGTTACATGCTTCTGTGACACTTCCAATCAGCACTAGCACTAAAGTGATAGTGAAAGACAAGGAGGCAGAGGCCCAGCCCAGTCACTTTGCCCGGGCCCATTCATCACAGGAACCGCATCATGCTTTATTCCAATAAAGCCTCGTGAAACAAGAGCTGATTTCTTGCTAAATTCCAACATTAGTCACAGGTCCATATTTCAGGATTAGCAAAGTCTACGGGGAGTAATTGTTGCCCTAGGAATGAATGAGGCCTGCCTGGGTTACCGAACCACTCCATTTGAAGACATTTGTTTAGACATCGCTTTGTAAAAAAAAGTACTGTTATGCTACCGGATTAACTGCCACAAATTCCTGTCTTTGTAGCTGTCAGTGAAACCTTGTGAACAATGCCTGAGGGCAAACAATAAAAGTTACTAAAAAAAAAAATAAAAATTAGGTAAAGAGGCTCTAGCGTGTGTTGGAGTTGTCTAATGGTTACCTTGCAAGAGTTTAATTGTTACCCAAGTGCTTGAAAGATCCAATTTCACAAGTTTATATGAGGAGGATCAAGACGGGAGACCTTTCATCAGAAAAGCACTTAAGATCCATGCTGATATTTGATAGAACTTAATCACTGTTTAGAAAAAATGGCGCCTGTCTAAGCACTCTTGGATTGGGTTCCTTCATTTCCATGAGCGGATTGTGTTTTCTTGGGGGACTTGCATTGACTCGTATGTGTTCCCCAAACATTCCAGATTACTCGTTCGTTCATTCGTTTTCAGCACTGTGCTAATGCTCAATGTGCCTCTTGAGACTGGCAATTCTTAGCAGTTCTACATTGGCATTTTAGGTCCATCCACACTGACATGCTAACATTCCCACAACATACTCTATATAGCTAACCATAATATTTAGTCAGCCCATCTTCTGTGGTTAAGCTGAAAGTCAACTCCTGTGACCCACGATTCCTCGGTTTTGCCAGAGCACAGTGAACTCTGTGTGAACTGAGAGTTAATGAATACAGCGCTAATACACTGTACGGGTACAATGTAAAGGTGACTGATTCTGGATCTTCTTATGTCACTCCATGCGCTACAAGAAAAATATAGGCTATAAAAAAAAGAAAAACATAACATATAATGACTATTTTTCTCAAAAAACCAAGAACAGCTCATTTGACAAGGCAGTCAGCATAAATTAGCCATAGTAGGATATATCATTTTTTGTATTTGACATCTGTTGGCTAAGCAAACATGTGATATTCTTCTGCAGTTTTGGATGGGTATGTGAGCAAAATGTACAACCTGACCTCATGACGAAAACTTACCTGTGGGAACTTTTCGCGAGACGCAAAATACATTTCGTGACATATTCAATGCGAAATGTCCACTGAGTGGCACTTAAAGAGAGAGTTCATTATTTTTCACAGAACAGATGAACGCACGTATGGTACGTTTTATGTGACGTTGGTTTTGTACGTGTCACCACAGTTCTGACTTGAAATGTCCGTTGAGTGGCGCTATAATTTTAAAGCTCCGTGACGTTTTAAAATAGCGTATCACCTGCACTACACCTAAACCTACCCGATAGTATGAACAAAAGCTAATGTGACGTAAAAATGCAATTGCAAACATGCCGTTTGACTTGTTTTTCGATCTCTCATCTTTCAGATCTTTTTTTCGTGAGTCATGTTTTTGACGGCATCCAATTCCATGCCAGCTGAGCTACCGAGCAAGCTTGTTATGTCTGGAAAGAAAAACTTACAGAGCTGCAATCATAACTGTGTATGAAAATGATTAGGTACATTTTCGTCATGAGATCAAGTAGAAAATGAATGAATGAATGATTACAAATGAAAAAAGCATAACATTGTCTTTAAACACCGCTTAAACATCCAAACAAATAACCCTAAACCAGACCTTAATGCTGTGTGCACACCAAACGTGAAGTGAATATTCTCATTGCGTTATCGCTGTAGATTACTCGTGGGATGTTTCTTGTGTCACATGCGTGAATAAAACCATCGCATAATGCTTTTCTACATTTTCAGATACAACCGGACATGTTAAACTGGACGTATCAATGACTGCATCCGAAAACTGAAAAATGCTGCTGTCGGAAGACACGTTTCTAAGTACGAATGCATCAAGACACGTTCGAATCCAGTGTTAGCTTCACTTCCTGCCTTCCTGTGATACTTTCATCGTGTCGATTTTTGAAGGCAGCATAGATGTATCCTTCGTTGCCTTCGATATTCCACAATCCCGTACATTCCATTCCATGATGGTTGAGCAAAAAAATAGAGGGCATCTGAAAGTTACACTTGGTGGTCAGTTTGTGTGTAACTGTATGTTTCCAATCAACTTTTTGCACTTTTGATGTTATTTATAGTAAGAAATTCATATTATAGTATATAGTAAATATTCACTTAGTTATCACCAAAGCTCATTCTATTTTGTTGTATATAATTTAACCGTTGCGCTGCCTCAGAAGCACGTCCGAAATCAGTTTTGTAAGGTGCCTTTGTGCGCAAACGCTAACTGCAAAGTCATTGGCGGATAAAGCAGTGAGGCAACAAATCAGCTGCCTAGGTTTTCAGATGCAGCCAATGCGTTTTTCGCTGAAAATATTCAACAATATCACACTTTCACGTCACCAATTTTTGTCATTCGCAATTTGTTTTTGATACGGACACACCATAACACCGTGGCTACACCAGACGCGAGCAACGCGATGAAAGACAATCAAACCCATTATAATCAGTGATGTGCCGGAAGCGAGCATTGTTGTAGCCCCGAATTTATGATGCGACACTCTAGAGCGAGTGACGCGATGCGCATTTTTGCTTTGCGTTTGATGTGAACTCACCATAACACCGTGGCCATAACGGACGCGAGTGCGCGAAGCGATGCGACAAAAGACAATTTTATAATTAGTGATGCTGTCTACACTGGATGCGGACAGATAAAATGATGATTCATTCTATTTATGACGTACTGACACGAAGTTAAAATGATTTGCAACGGTTGCTTTGTCATATCCGGTGTACGCCTGTAGTAAGTACATGTTGTTAATTAATATTATTCAATACTTCTTTGCATAATAAGACTTAACAGGAACACTTTAAAATAAAGTGTAACAAAACATTATAAATGAGTTACTTGGATCAGTGACTGGGAAACAACAAGTCAGCGCAACCCTGCATTTGTAGCCTGTAATAACTTGTGATGGATGAGAAATAAAAGTAATGTGTGTGACAGGGTCGATATGATTAATGATAACATCCTGACAGCGTAAACTTTGAATCAGACATCTGTGGAGAGCAGATCTGTTGTTATCAGACAATCAGGGGAAGTTTCTCTCTGTTTGTGCACACTTACCAGGTAGAGTTGAGACTTGTAGAGCGCCACGGCCATTGAAAGGCAAAAGAAAAGCTCATGAGGACTGTTTGGAGTTTGGACACATGAGATCTGGCTGCGAGGGGATGTTGCTGCTTGGTAAAAGTAGAGGAAAAGATAATCAGCTTGAGCACTGTGTTTGGTTTGTGACTTCATGGATTTGACCTTGACCAGCACATAGGTCAACCGTTTAAAAGAAGCTTATGCAAAGTAAAAAGCTGCATAGTTTACACTTACAACAGATCATTAAATACTATACAAAAATAAACTGATATTAAGACAGATGATATTTGATAATAATACATTTTATAACAGAACTGAAACAATCACTAGCCATTTACATTATTATGCCACAATGCAGTGAAAATATTTAGTAATATGTGCTGTGACAGTATATGCTTCCATTGCTTTGACAAAAAATGTAAATACAGCATTTTAAGACACTACTATTAAATATAATTACAGTGTGATTCATATACATTTTTTTACTCAGAAATTGCTTGTAAATTTCAGATTACAAGTAACAACAGTGTATGTGCAAGTATCAATAAAATAGCAACTGAGCATAAAGAATTTTAAATCTCCAAACATTCAAACCCATTATTGTATTCAAGCAATCAACCGCAAAAAAACATATTTTAGATTCAGCAGATAAAGCACTAATGATAAACTACACAGGTGCACCCACAGCTTGCATTTAGGTCAACAAATGAAGCACAGAATGTGAACTCTATTCAAGTCTGTCAATCAGCAGAATGTGGTAGAGAGAGTATTAACTTTGCAACACCTTCCATTGAGAAACACAAATCAGTCATATCAGTCAAATGCCAAATTTGTTTCAAGTGGGTGTTGTTGTTTCAACAGTATGGAAACACTCCTCTCTTGTGAAGGGTGGGCAAGTTACCACTAGCTAGCACATAATTCTCTTTTTATTTTTTGTTAAAAAAAAAAAAAAAATCACAATGAACTGAATACCAGCACTTAACACTATATATAGCCTGCATAGAAACAACTCGCCAATCCAGTGCGGGTTGTTACGAATATTATGCTTGAGCCAATCCGACTTGAAAATGTGCTCAGCCGTGATTCTGAAATATGTCTACAAATGAAAACTGTCTCAATTTCTTCAAATAATTGAATTGTATTTTATGTCACATGTGAGTAAATGTCAGCTGCATTTGTTTTCTACTTGCCAATGCGTTGGCCCATAGTAAACTTGAGTTTTTTTTCTAAAAGAGCTAGCCATATCTCACCATGCCTGAACTCTGTCAGAATCTCCCATGCATTTATGATGAAGAGTATATGATTACCTTTTGTGCCAGAACGATTTTATTATTTTGCTCAAGTTGGAGACCCGACCACTTGTTTCATTGAAAACAGGTGTTAACTTTTACCGTTAGTTTCCATCGAGGGGCAGCTGCCCTGGAAATACCGTTCATCTTACAGATTTAGAACATTCACGTGTTTGATTTATCGACAAAAATCCGACAGACAACGGGAAATAGCATTGTGAACCGATTACAGAAAAGGTCTGACTTCACCGCATGAATACACTAACAGCTAAGCATTTTTATTTTTAAAGAAAAGACGAAAGGTTGCAGAATATTAATTTTGATTATGAATGATATGTTAACGCATATTCATTAACTGAGGAAGCTGAAAACACAGAATGTTCTCAGAACTAACGTTAAAGGTTCTCTCAAAGTTATAAACAAATGTTCTTCCAGTAATATTAATAGAATGCTTGCTTAACCCTTAAACTGTCTCCCCCATTTTTGAACATTGACGTGAAAGTGCACTATCCAAACTTCAATTATTATAATTCATGAACAAATACATTTTGTAATACGATTTTGAAGCACCATTTCCATGGTCCGATTTTAAAATGAGTTTCAGAGGATGAATTTTGAGGTTTTTACCTTTCAACTGATATATTGATAGGGAAAAAGCCAATGAAAAAAGACTTTTGGTGACAAAGGTCAGAACTCCTGTTATGATATAGAGTTTTGGGGTGCACTCTTGTCATAAAATGATTTATTACTGTTTCTACATAATTTGCAACAAAAATCTGTCGTAAAATAGATATATCCACTCAGATATTTTATAGAATAGATTAAGATTTAATTGTAATATAGGGAAGTAAACTTCTCTGTAAACCTCTGAGGGGACGGGTGACAGTTATATGGTTAAAGTCATCTGGTCTTTAACAATATTCTCAATATGTTAGCATTAAAAAAAATAATATTTATACATGGAACTTTGTTTTCTAAAACATTTTGGATGTTTGTCATTTTTCAGTTGGACATTATAATTTTTTTAATGGAGGAAAAAAGTTTCCATTTAGAAATTACCAGTACATTTCACAATTATTACAAAGAATCACCAAGTAACCCATTCAATTAAACATGGAATTTTGAAGTAGAAAGACTGAAAAAGTATTTTGTTGTAATAAATACCCCAAAAATCGACCCCGTGACTGGGTTGTATTGACACAGCAGTTGGGTTAAATGTTTAACCCAAACTTTTGGGTAGTTTTATTTAACTCAACTATTTTTGAAAAAACAAACAAACAAAAAAACTACAGTATATGGCTGGCTTAAAATGAACCCAAAATAGCTAGTAAATTAAACATCAGACACATAATTACCAGAGGCATCAGCAATAATCAAAAGGTTAACATGTCAAATGTTTATTTTTTAATTATTTTAAATAATTTTAAATATTTATTCAACTTATTAATAAATGTTTATTTATTGAACATATTAATAAATGTTAATTTCCAACCTATTTTGTTTAAAAAAAAAAAAAAAAAAAAAAAAAAAAAGAAATATTGTCATTTTTAATTAAAACTACCCATTGAGATTGAGTTAAACATTTACCCCAACTGCTGGGTCAAAATAACCCAATCACTGGGCTTGTCCATATTTCACCCAGTGCTGGGTTGCTTTTAACCCAGCATTTTTAAAGTGTACAGTGCACTTTTTGTGTACATATGTTTTTTTTATATTGCACTTATATTTAAAAAAACAACAACAACCTGCATGTAATTACATTTGTAATTAATTCCTGTAATTAATACATTTATAATTACAATATTGACCATCCCTTACACCTTAACCCACCCTTAAACCTACTCATACTACCAAACCTTACCCATATCCCACCTCAACAGCAATAAAATATGGACACAATACGTACATTGTACTTATTCTTTTGATGTAAGTACACAGTAGTTAAGGTCACCTAATACAAAGCAATTTTTATTTTTTTTTTAACAGTAAATTTGTTTCAGAACATTCAGAGAACATTCAAAAGTAGCATTTCCGTAATGTTTGCAAAATGATAAAATGCAACATTTCCTTATTGTGTTCTGTATTGTTTTCATAACTAAAAAATAAAAAAATAAAGAGTTATTCATAAATACATTTTTCGTAATTTAATGTGAACCGTAGCAAAACGTTCTTAGAGCATGTTTGTTAGCAGGTTTGACATTGCATTAATGATGAAAATGGACACAATTTAGATCATATCCGCAATATGTTGTTTGTAACTGAATGTAAAGTGCTATCAAGGGTCATACTGAACTTTATACTAAATGAATCTGATGAGAAAAGAGGCTCTATCATATACTAGTTGTTACAGGTGAGTGTTTGCTAAGGCCTTATGTCAAATGCCATTCACTTGATGACTTCTCTTCCCGCAACAAGTCATCACGAGCATAAAACAAGGTGAAAAAGTTACATACACACCCGTCCTACACAGCAAAAACCCCTTCATTGTGTTTCCAATGCTGAAAAATGAAAACAAAGATTTGCCTTCTGAATGCTAACGTGAGAGGGCAAGGACGTACGCAATGATGTCTATGTACATAGGAATCAGAAATTAATTACAGATGGGGCAACTGTCATTCTGCCAGTGGCAGCTCAACAAAGCTGAGCGGAATACCTGAACCGTGAGTTTAGAGGGGTAAACACTTAACTTATTCACTACGCCTTCACATGGCATCTGAGCTTCTGTCAGAAAAAGACAAGCGCTGTTATGTCTACAGTCAATTGAGAGGCAATTACGTGGGACTAATCTGTCATTACTGCGAAAACGAACTAAGCCCAGAGACATTGTATCAAATCACATGCGTCTGACAAAGCATGCCTGTCAGATAAGCCCGTTGCATACCGATGAGCGCAGCGCTTGTGTACTCATGCATAGCATGAAAGAGGGAAAAGGTCAATGTTTACTGTATGTGGCATGCAAAGGGGCGACCAGCTCAGGTTGTCGATGATACGACAGATCTGCCTTCTTCGGAGTGGTTTTGGTTTACTCGACGCCAGGGCGCGATCGTTTATTAATTGTCTTTTACCGCCATCCATTTGGTGCCTTGATGATTCAATAGGCTCCTTTATGGCCGTCAGCGTTTGGCCCCTGAGAATATGAGACTGACAAATTAAGATAGAAAGTCAGGCCAAAACAGTTTCTCACATACCACAAGCTTCATGTCATGCTAAAGTGTTTTGAAAACCTGAGATCTCCACTGATATGACTAGCTAATGCATGAAACGCCTCCTCTACGGCCTGTATTCATTACATGCTTCAGAACGGTCAAAGACACTGACCGGTCCTGCGCTGTCTTACTCTCTGAAAACAATATCTTAATCCGGCAGAAGTCCTCAGAGGGCCGGACAGGATGTGCAATTGCTTTTATTCATATGTGCGTGGCGTGTGTATGTATGGACACTGCAGATGTTCAAGATATCAAGATATTGCACAGATTTACGTTTTAATTTCTATAGCGTGTGTGCTGACGCTTTAACATTTACTGTCTCTCTCACACACATACACAAACACACACACACACACACACTTGACACTAAGGGTGCGAGAATAAAGTAGCTCTAACTACTCCCAGATGCTAGTAGGTCGTTGGTGGTAGTCAGGTATTTTGCTGACATCATCCCTCAGGAGTTTAAAGTATTCAGTGTGACAACTTAAAAACACATTGCGAGCTTAAATTGCCAAGCTCATCGTGATTTGAAGCAAGACAGTAAAACCAACACACTCTTTTCATTGCTTCAGACTAAGAAAGCCACTGACTCATAAAATTCAATGGAATCAATGGACATGTTAGTTGACAAATTATAGAAAGTTGTTGAGAAGTGATTTACTTCTTGAGGCTGCCATTGTAGTTTATCCTGACCGTATTTATGCTGTATAAATATCCATTTTACAATAGATTAAGCGTAACAACTGAACATCACTATGTTAAAGGATTAGTTCACTCTAAAATTACAAATTCCTGATAATTTACTCATCCTCATGTTATCAGAGATGTTCATGTCTTTCTTTCTTCAGTTGAAAAGAAATTAAGGTTTTTAACCTCCTGAGACCTGGGAAAAGAATTTAGTGTTTTTCACATTACATTGTTTAGAGCATTAATAAAATGTAAAAAAAAAAAATAAATAAATAATTAAATGATATTTCATTTATAGGTTATGCTATATCCTCTGTAGAGGACATTGGGGTTCAATTTAAATAAATAAATAAATAAATAAATAAATAAAAAGACATAAATGGAATGAACATGCATAGGCAAAAACAATTGATTTTTAAATCACCAATACATTTTTAGTTTTCAGGATTTTTTTTTAAACCAAACTTTGTATAAAGATGAGTCTCAACTATGTTATAACAGAATTATTTCATATACCATTTTTCTTTAAGCAAAATGTGTGTAAAATGGCCATAAACGGGTTTACTCATTATATACATTATATATCTATAAACTAAATCTAATTTGCATATTAATGTATTTTTGGGGCAACATGGAATTTTAAAAAAGAAGAAGTAATGATTAATGGGAGTAATAATTGACAAGAGTTTCATAATAATATATAATATTTCATAGGAATATTGAAATATAATTTCTTTCCCTATTCATTTGTTGTGTCTCCCCCAAATGCGTAATATTTCCATTAAAGAGTGTCACTAAATTAATATTAGACATTTTTTAAGACCAAGGAGAGGGAGTAGTCATGGTGAAACATCCAAACATTTAGTATCCCTGAAAAGCCCTGAATGTGCTCTGTACAGGACATCCAGACTTATAACTGTGGCATGTACATGTCTCAGAGAAATTCACTAAAATATAATGTCCTCATATGAAGACGCAGGATCTCAGGAAAACATTCCAGGATTTTTCACCATATAGTGGACTTCAGTGGTGGTCAGTTGGGTAAAGGTCCAAATTGCAGTTTCAGTGCAGCTTCAAGGAGCTCTACACGTTGCCAGCTGAGCAATAAGGGTCTTATCTACAGAAATGATTGGTCATTTTCTACAAAAAATAAAAATGTATATACTTTTTAACCACAAATGGTCATCTTGAACTAGCTCAACTTCACACATTACGTAATTACGTTGGAAAGGTCACGCATGACGTAGGTGGAAGTACCGACCCAGTGTTTACAAGAGAATGTGCAAAGAAAGTCAAACGCCCTTTCCAAAAAAAGGTAAAACAATGATGTTGGACAAATTTGAAGTTGAAGGAGAAGGAGAAGGGTTTTTTTTGCCCTAACTAACCGTGTGACTTTTCCAACGTGATTACGTAATGTATGAATTCGTAGCCTCATATCGCCGAGCTAGTGCAAGATGAGCATTTGTGGTTAAATAGCATGTACATTTTTATTTGTATTTTTTTTAGAAAATGACTGATCATTTTGCTAGAAAAGACCCTCTTTCCTTGCAGTTTCAACTTTTAAACTTCAGTTTGAACCCTCAACCCATTGTGCACAATTGAAGTCCACTATATGGAGAAAAATCCTTTCTTCAATCGAAATTTCTTTTTCGATTGAAGAAAGAAAGACATCTTGGATTACATGGGGGTGAGTAAATTTTCCGGACGTTTTAATTTAGGAGTGAACTAATCCTTTAAACAACAACCAATTTTTGTTCAATATTTGATTTTTTTTTCTCTACAAGTTTAATTCAAACCAGAGTTTGATACTGATTCGTGATTCTTTTTGACAGATTTATTAAAAGGAACCGGTTAACAGCTATTTGTTCACAAAACAGACATCACAGCTCATCAGTTATTGTCAACTATAATTAATTACTGTTTCAATTATTTTGGTGGCCAATTTAGTCACAGTTCGTAACCCTCCTTTTAAAGGTTAAAGAAACAGCCTAGCTCACACAAAAATGACTTTTTTTCCTGTGAAATAAAATATTTTATACATATTTATTTCAGTTTTGGTGACCATTATTGTCCATTATAGGGTCAAAAAACATTCTCAAAACATTCTTTTATACCTCACAGAGAGAAGAGATACAAGAAATCATTAACCTTTGCTTTTTGCATCAGTGTTTAGTCTTTTTAACAACTATCTGCCAAACCTCTGATTCTCAGTAAACCAAGTGAGCAACCACCCAGCCCATGGAACTAATTTGGTCAATTCCCTGTATTTTTAGTGCCGAGTTTCTTCCTTGATAGTAATGTGTCTTAGTTTAGCAGATGTCACGCAGGTAAAGATGATGAATAGACAGCAGAGGATAATAGTGAGTGGCAGAACACCTGCAACAAAGGCAACTACAAAGAGGCCTCACTGACAGCGCTTCCTTCCCCCCAGCCTATATCTTGACCCCTCTGGAATCCCACACCATCTTGGAAAAAGATTTCCAGCGCTGCTCTTTATCAGATGCCGGTCCCAGGAGGCTGTTAAAAATCCCGGGGTTTGCAAATCGAGTACCGGAGCGGCGAAATTAAAGAGTCAAGTGATGGAAGGTGTCCCACACCTGCAGACAAATCTGGCTGAGTTCCACCTTCAATGGGATGACAGAAGGGCAAATAAACACTGGCCAGAGTGTGCGAGATGAAAAGAAAAGGATGTGGCCAATTGGCCAAGAGGGATCTTTAAGAAACCGTTTATTGCCATGGATGGACAAAATGGACAATGCTTAGATTGAAGAAGTCAGATTTAGAGGTGCTTGACAGGTTCATTAGTATCTCTGGATGTTTTATTTCCACAAGAACAGACATATATAGTGTCTGCAGGATGATAAAAAGAACTCCAGTTCATTAGGCCACAACTTATCCCTGAAAAACAAAAAGGCCTGGAGCCAGCAAGTGTCGTGCATTGAAACATGACACGAGTATATTCAAACATTTAAGTGTCCTCCACAAACTGATATTTGTTTTGGGCATATTGGGTGTCAATAATACAGAAAAGTGCGATGGCTCACGACAGACCCCTTTGCTTCATTTAAATACGAAAGGCTTAATAAGGAAAGTTACCCACCTGGGACGCTCAGAATACCAACAGCACCACGTACAAAACAAACAAGCCCCCGAAACAGATGTCACATGTAAAACTAAATATAACGTGCCTTTGGTCGGGTCACACCTGGAAAACACAGGCAATTAGCCAAAGCAGCCCATGAAAGCCGCTCCAATCTACGATATATATATTTAGCTGTGGCCGCTGTGCAAACACAGAGCGTGGTGAATGCCGATACTGCCGTGGCGACTAATAACCGATGTGTTCATACGACGCCCACAAGAAGCTAAAATTGTCTTTTGGTGAGTCTATTTGTAAAAACACTCAGCCCTGTTGTAATGCACATGGGATTGTTATTGTAAGGCCCATTTCCATAAATCTAAAAGCCTATATGTGTTTATACTGTTGCGTTCATTTGAGCTGGTAGTTAGAAGGTGTATTGTGATTTAATCACTTGGCATTAAGCTGCTAAGTGTCATTTAACATATTTGACTAATTCAAATATGTATAGTGACTGATCGCCTGGCTATAGGATGAGTACAGGTTTGGCGACTACGCACGCCCTAATTTGGACGGTGGGCAAATTTCATGGTGGGCAGCCTGAGGAGGTAATGGTTTTAAGGCAAATTGATTTTGAAACCACTGTCCACTGGTCATTTTCCATGTCAAATGAATGCTGGTTTGGCCTTTCCTGACCAGTGAATCTGAAGTGGAGGCACTAACCATTCAGGTTATTTGGTGGCTTTATTTGGATGAATTTACATTCAGGAACCTTGCACACATCCTTTTTTGAAAATGGCAAGAAAATAAAGGATTACTGAGGAAAGGAAGCAGAGACAGAGCCAAAACCATATACTTTGTTTACCTGTCCAAAGGCTATTCAAATACAACCTTTAGTTTGTGCCTTGCAGTCCAACACGATTTAATTTGATTCATTTGACGTATCTGCCTATTGTTGATCAACATTGAGAATACAAAACAATATTAACGGTCAGTTCATAGTAATTCTAATGCTTTGCCCAGGATGACCATTTTTACATTTTATATTAAACTTGAATATTAACCTGTATATAATTCACAGTATTGTTTGAAGTTTTATTTCTCTTTCTCTCTCTCTTTGTTGTTTGTTAAAAACCCTGAATCATGTTTGGTGTGAACAGTGGACATAGAACTGCCACCTGTGTGACAAAAAGTCATTTATTTTACCGTGCGGCTGGAATTGACTTGATACGAGAAACAACCACAAGAATACAATCTGTCATTCCAGCACTGAGGTCACATTCAACAACATGCCTATCTCACCTGATAGCATCAGCCAGGTGTCAGAGAAAGCTGATGGGCGATAAGGTTACACTGCAACCCAAATTACGTTTTGTTAGGGCTGCTGTTACAATTTGTAAATACATGATTACTATCCAAAAGGAAAATGTATCAATTCAGTGTTTTAGATATGTTGATTCATTGTAGAATTAAACTCGATTAAATGCAATTTCAGTTATTTTATATTAAAAAAACAAACTTTTTTTAAAATATAAATCAAGTTAATCTTAGCTTTGTATAAATATGAAGGATTCCAGATTACAATGCTGATGGCATCATAACTAAAACCTGTTAGAAATGCTCCTCTGCAAACATGATATGATCAGCACTTTTAGGTCAAAAATTATATCGACGTCTTGCTACTTTCTATACCTAAGGTATTTAAACTTCAGCAGAAACAACACAACAGAAATACAATAAACCAGAGAGCTCACTCAGCATTCAGAGCCAGATTAACCTTAGCAATAAAATCATATTCCTCCATTAATGATTAAGAACTATTTCCATTCAGAACAATAAAATGCAAACTGATTTGCATAAGTCCCTCAGGTACAGCTGAAGGCCAGTCGGACACTGGCAAATTGTCTTGTCTTACTTGTATTGTTTGGTTTGTTATACAACAATAGAGGAGTGCCTATTTGTTTTTGTTTTTTTTTAATTACCCATTGTTAAACAACAACAAAATTATTATTTTTGCTATCATTTTTTCTCAAGCAGAACATTGGTTCTGAAAAAAATTAATGAATGAATAAACAAATAAAAATGAAATTTCAGAAAACTCAACCCACAGGATACAATATGTAAGCAGCTCTCTCATTATGCTAAACAGCAGTGTAGGACTATGACAGCACTGATACTGTTGTTTTTAGAGCTTTGTGGTTTAACCTTCATCTCTCAAGCACTCAACACCACTTGTATCTGTACCGGTACTTTTTTTTATTGACATCTGAGGTTTATTCAGCTCTTGATGTCTCTCCTATACCCGTACAGTGTGCTTTATTTCAGAAAACATTTGCTAAGAACATGAATATAAATGAATAGTAATATTTATAATCTCAGTTAAGATTAAATCAACTATGTGAAAGCACAATTGCTATGTCTAATGACATTACAGCAAATCTGAAAACTATTGCATTAAATGATAACTATATGAACTATTTTTATTTTATTATTATATTTATTTTTAATAGGTGATTTCGTTTGTATATTTGTGTGCACTATTGCATAGTAATAATCAGTGATGGCTGGCAAATTAGATCATTAATTAACAATGTATTCGTGACAACACATGAATTACCCTCTAAACACTATAAACTGACTTTTGACCGACTCGTAGCTGTATTTGCATGTAGGCCTAGATTGCGCTTCTATCTCATTGAATTCTTGAACACTGCCTCCCTCGTGTGGTTACATTATAAACTGCCGTTTTCTAACATTTTTTTTACACCAAAAAGATCTGATATTTACCCGTTAAACCGTACACATTAAACAGTCTATTAAGTCGTAGGCTTTTCATTAAACACCCTATGATAGGCATTTAAGATCATTTTACCATAAAAATTTAATATTTTTAATAATTCTAAAAAAGTAACATCCAAAAGAAACCATTTTGACCAACAAATAATAAATTGTAACCTATAAATAGCTAAACTTAACAACTTGCCTCATAAGCTGACATTTATGAACATTACCCAAACTTGTCGTAAGAAAACCGTTTAACATTTTTGTTAGACATTCTTGTTACCTAATAGATGTCATATGTGACCCTGGACCACAAACCAGTCATTAGGGTAATTATTATTTTTTTTTTATTAGGATTTATAGAATAATTATATATGAATAAATAAGCTTTCCACTAATGAATGGTTTGTTATAATAGGACATCTCAATAGGAATCTGAGGGTGCAAAAAAATCAAAATATTGAGAAAATCGCCTTTAAAATTGGCCAAATGAGGTTCTTAGCAATGCATATTACTAATCAACAAATATATTTTGATATATTAACGATTAAAATATTACAAAATATCTTCATGGAACATGATCTTTATTTAATGTCTTAATGATTTTTGGTAAGATAGATCATTTTGATCCGTACAATGTATTTTTGACTATTGCTGCAAATATACCCGTGCTACTTATGAGTGGTTTTGTGGTCCAGGGTCACATATGCAAAAATATAGTGATACTGTAATTGTAGTTCGGATGTACTGTAAGTTCTAATTAAGAAGACTTTGACGTTAAAATATTTATAATTAGGTGTGATGGTGGGCTGTAGAGATTGAAACCAATCAGGTACAGCCCCCCAACTGTATAAACCAATCAGAAGCAGAGGAGTTATTATTTTTTTTCATGCGGAGTAAATTTTCGGTCCAACAATTAGTTAATTATTGTTACCACTTAAACAGTAATTCTCAAGTATGAAATACATTTTCATTTATCGCATTTCTTTTATAGGGGAAATAAAATGCATTGTTCGCCAAACGACAACAACATGCTTATGCAACCTATGAATATGCAATGCACGGAACCTGTGTCATTTCTTCCGTTGTGCAGTGACAGGAAAAAACGCCTTAGATAGGTAGGGACCGATGCAGGCGTGAATACAACACATTCGGTCCTGTAAGTGTGAAAACGTGAAGATTTTGAAGCGTGTGTCCCCAAACGCCCTGGCGGACAGCCTAGAGTTCCAGCACGTTCGGTGCTGTGAAGTGAAAGTGTACTTGAAAGGTCCCGCCCTAAATAGACCACGAGGTGATCGATGTATTCCTCAGCCAATCACAGCAGAGAGAAGACTGTATTTCCTGCGCTCTTAGCGAATCAGAAATGACAAAACACTAAAAAACGCGAACTTCAACTTGTCAGCAAAACAGAGGGGGAGGGGACCAACATATGGCAGTCATATTTTTGAAGCTGAAATAATGTGCTAGACCTTTTATTGTGTTGTTTACCTCGCAGAAGGTAATTGAGTTTAAATACTCTTTGCTTGGACATTTATACTAATGTATATATGTCAGCGGGCAGCATTGTTGGCATTTTTGTGCTGATAAAATATAGCGGGCTAGCATGCTAACATAACTGTACAGACGGTTAGCGAGCTGCTGCTCAATTATATTAGACAGGGGGCTTTACTGCTTGCTTGCTTTTAACTTTGACAACATGAAAGCAGGTGAATAAACTGCTCCTAGAACAATGCAAATGTGTTTGTAATGCCAGGAAAATGAAAAGCTGTTAATAAATCTGTATTGGTAGTGCGCTGCGGGGGGAAGGTCCCAGAAAGTTTGAGATTTCAGGAAACTGCAATGGCGTGAGGGGGAGACAGTCATGACAGCAGGTCGAGGAAGCCATGATCCGATCAGAGCAACTCTCTCCAAATTAAAGCTCTGCGCCGCGCTATTATGTGCACTTATTAATGAATTGTTATGATTCTTTTATGTTAACATATATATATTTAAATTCGCTTTTTGTATTATAATATTACGGGTGACGTTTTCACTCCTAATTACTAGTTGCTTCTTTTAAAGTTTTCGTCATTCTGCTTTGGACAGTAAACATAGGCCTGCATGAGCGCATTTGTGCATTCAACAACGCATTGATTGTTTATTCCTAGTTTTGCGTCAATGAACTTAAGTCGTTCATAGATACGCGAATAATTACTGTAATTTTCGATAGAGTGTGTAATTAAATGTTAACGTGTCGTTACGTGATAAAAGAGTACCACTATCTCACCGTGTGCATGTTTTTTTTTTTTTTTTAAACCCTTACCGTCATTATTGGCGTCTTGTGATCCTGTTCATTTCCAGAAGCGCTGCTCGGGTGGGCGTGTCAGAGTTCAACNTGTAATTTTCGATAGAGTGTGTAATTAAATGTTAACGTGTCGTTACGTGATAAAAGAGTACCACTATCTCACCGTGTGCATGTTTTTTTTTTTTTTTTTTTTAAACCCTTACCGTCATTATTGGCGTCTTGTGATCCTGTTCATTTCCAGAAGCGCTGCTCGGGTGGGCGTGTCAGAGTTCAACGCGTGTCATTGTTATGCAAATAACACTGGAAGAGTTTGAGTAAATTTCAAACAACTCTATTTCAGTCCTCTCTGTTTGTATGTTTCCCTTTATATGAGCGGGAGACTGTTCTTATACTTTTCCCCTCCTTCTTCTACTTAATAACAACAGTAACAATAATAATAATAATAAATATAACGGTAATATAATTTAATTTAATAATGTTATTAATATTAATTGCTTTTTTTAATTATTAATTAAGTGTCCTAGTCACAGTGTAATTATCAATTAAGTACAGAGTAATATTGACTACATTACTATATGGTTACTGTATATTCTTACTATATGGTTAGGGTTAGGATTAGGGTTTCTTGCATGTAATTATGCATAATTAATTGTTTTTATAATAGTAAGTATGTGTAACGTGTAACAAGGACACCTTAAAATAAAATTTTATCATGCAATGTATTTAATAAAAATTGTTTTCATTTTTCCTTTTGGTATTACTTCATATAATAAGTATCAGAGTTCCCACAGTCATGTAAAATTCAGGAAACTATAAAATGTTGTTTTCCAGCCCTGGAAAAAGATGTTGAAATTCATTACTCAAAATGTGGATCCTAAAATATCATTATACTACTGCATATATTTCCTTATTATGACAGAGCTTGGTTTCAGGTTATTTATATGTAATGATGCAATAAGCCACAAGAGACTGAAACGCATGACATCTCGTGGCTTATTTATTGTCATGATAAAACAACAGATGTTAGGGTTAGGTAGACAGTTTCATATAGTAATAATCAGAATTTGATAAACAATGTAGCAACGTGCCACATTCTTATATAATTCATGGTAACAGTTCAATAAGGTTTATTAGCTAACTACATTAGTTAACCTAAGAAAGAACAAAACTTAAAATTTATAAGTTAACTTATTTATAAGCTAACTTAACTTAGTTAATGTTATTTTCAGCATTTACTAATGCATTATTAAAATCACAAGTTGTGGGTGTACATTAATTAACATTAGTTAATGCACTGTGAACTAAAATGAACAAACAATGAATGACTGTATTTTTATTATCTAACATTAACAAAGATTAATAAATGTTTTGTTCATTGGTCGTCCATGTTAGATAATAGATTAACTAATGTTAACAAATGACACCTTATTGTAAAGTGTTACCTAATTTATTAATATTAAGTTTAATAGCAAATTTTATAGTTAATTTCAACCGTTTTTTTTTTTTTTTAAATCTGTCTGACTTATACATACAATATATTTATCTTTTTACTGTTTTGCTTATTTTGGAAGTGGCAAATTAAAAACACTGTGATTTGCGAGTCAAACAATGTTTAGTATATGGACAGTAGTAAGTTCCCCTAGTGAAAAATAAATGTACTAAAATGTATTTAAAATGCATTTATTTCATGCTAAGTATACTACAAATACATTTACATATTATGTACATAATAAAAATGCCTTGCAATTGTACTTTTAGTATACTAAAGTGGTATATTTAAAGTTTGCCAAATTGGAACAACTAATTTTGTACTTAATGCACTTTAATTGTGGGGAAGTAGTGCTGAAGTCCAACTAAAGATGTACTTAATTATATTTGATTGTGCTAAAGTGTAACTAGTGCAAGTATATTTTATGTAGACTTTAAATATTTTGCATTTAGACACTGATAGTATTCATACAATCCTCAGCAATAGTGACATTAAGACATATTTCAGGCTTAATATTAAGAAATGTGCATTGTGCACAAGTAGTACTCCAAATAAAGTTTAATTACAACTTTTCTTTATAATTTTTATATCAGTAATGCTCAAGCGATATGTCAGTAAAGGTGTTAATGGACTTGAACTACACGTAGTATAAAATAAATGCATTTTAAATCTATTACTTGTTTACCAGGGTCAAGATTTTGTTGCTCTCTCTCCCACAGATTCTCAGCCAATAGATGTCCACTCCCAACGAGCCGCCGGTTGGGATGTCCCATGCTGGTCCTTCACCAGGTGCTGGCCTGTCTCCGGGGCCCATCCTAGGGCCCAGCCCTGGACCCGGCCCCTCTCCTGGCTCTGTACACAGCATGATGGGCCCCAGCCCAGGTCCCCCAAGTGTCCCGCATGCTCTGCAGGGCCAAGGGGCTGGAGACTATTCACAGGACATGCACCCAATGCATAAGGTAGTAGAGGATAGCTTTTAATATTGATTATACTGAAATAGATCAAAAGTTGTCTAGTAGATGCAAAAACGGAAAATGCTTTTAAAAAATGTGTTTGAAGTTGCCAGTATGCCTGCAGCATGTATGACTAATCTCCTAACTCTTTTCAGCCTATGGAGGGAATGCATGAGAAGGGGATGGGAGACGATATGCACTATGGCCAGATGAAGGGGGTTGGCATGAGATCCCTGCACAGCGGCATGGGTCCTCCACAAAGCCCTATGGATCAACACAGTCAAGGTACAATTACATACTGGCCACAATATAATAACAAAGCACTCAGTGGTTATACCATAATTATAGTTTACCAAAAGAGGCTCTTGTTCTTCCTCCACTGAAGGAGGTAAGTCTACAAAGGCCTCTGAGGTAATGAAGGCTATTATCTGACATTTATTTATTTATTTTTTGCACACTTATCTTTGGGGCTGCCTTTATGTTACACTAATTATCCTCATATGCTCATGCATAAGGTCTTTTGTACTTAGCTTTCTTCCATGCCAAACTTTTCTCTGATCTGTACCTTTTACAGTCTTAAATATAGCTTTAAATGTTTAATTAAATATTCTAAATATTCTAATTAAATATTACAATTAACAGTAATAGATTGTTTATACTAAAATATAGTATAAAAGTTGACTAAATTGTTGATGGCAATCTAAAGATGCGGACCAGTGTTAATTTTGACAGCAAATTTAGATTTGTTTTAGTCATATTCTTTGGACTGAAATGCAGTTTAGTTTTAGTTATCAGTTTATATTTTAGTTATCTAAAGTGTTTTAGTTTAAGTCTAGTCGGCTACAATCTAATGGGTTTAGTTACAATCATTTATTAAGCATTTATTATTTCTCTAAAATGACCAAACTCACAGTATAGGTTTGATATTAAGATTTTATTATGATAGACACAGATTTAACTGCTGTGGCACGCAACATGCGTTTATATTAAAATTAAATAAAACCACTTCTCATAAAGAAACAAGAACATGAACAAGAACATTTCATTTTCAATGAAATCCCAATGGTTATATAGGTTAATTATGCCTTTTTTATAACAACTTGTATACCACATTCTTCATTCTTTGAAGTAGACATTTTTATTTATATAAATAAATTTTGATTAATCTTTATTGGGGCTACTAAAGTAGCGAGTGATTTTCTGTCTTTCTTTTGTTGCTTGATTAACATCAGTGCCACAGACAATAGCAACTAAGTTAGGCTGCTGTCTGTTTAAAACTGAAAGCATGGATGCAATGTACGGAATCTGATACATGTCCGATATTCTCCCAACTGTTTACGTTCAATTGAAACATAACTGAGTGTGCTTACTTGAATACTCATCAAAACGGACAATTCAATATAATATTGTGTGTATTTCTCCGTTCTTGAGACACGAAAGAGAACTCGTGTCCTGTGTGAGAGGCGCTGCTTCAGTGTCCTCGCTTAGAAGACCGGACCGAATTGAGCTTTTGTGACGTCAAATTTATGCATATGCCAGTTCTTCTCTTACTCCCAGATTACAAATCATCCCTCCCTACCATTTTCGTCTCATTTTTATTCGTAGACGAATATCTTCATATCTTCATGATATAAGCAAAATACTTTGGTTGAAATTCCTCAATGGTCTTGTAAAACAACCGTTTTACCCTGTCAGAAACAGCTCTGTTTGCAGCGACCCTTTTCATCGCATGTCTCTTTAAATGATAATGAGCTACTGCTGCCTCCAACCCTCACTTCCGTTTTGTGTGTATTCGGTGGCGTGTTAGCATCAAAAACAAAACTAATCCACTGCATCCTCAGTGGCTGCCATGTTGGGAGAAAATGGACGGCGTACAGCTGGCTGAGGGTGGAAATATGCTAACATGGGACAGTCTGTCAGCGGCTGTGGCCGAAGCATGAGCAATATGATGCTAAACAACTTAATTTAAAAAAAGTGATTGGATTTTTATCATTGTAGTGTGGTTGTGTCACACACTGTTGAAACATTTATATGCAAACACCATGTAAAAGTGAATTTTGCATCCAGTATCCCATTTTAAAAATTGTACGCATAAAAGAAATAACTTTTGGGAAATGTTATTACAGTTTTAACTCACTCTATATGAGAACTCCATTCAGTCTTAAAAAAAGCTGGTTTATTCTACAGAAAGAAAAAAACAAAATATCAAAGAAAATCTTTAGTATGGTGGCGATTACCAAGTGCACTTTTAAATGACATTTTTGACAAAAATAAATGTTATAAATCTTGTCTTTTTTTGCTTCTTAGGCTACATGTCCCCTCATCCCTCGCCAATGGGCCAGGTGCCAGAGCATGTGCCCAGCCCTATGTCAGGAGGAGGGCCGACCCCACCGCAAATGTCTCAGGGTCAGTCACCCATGATGCCCATGGATCCGCAGGGGATGGGACAGCAGGCCAGGGGTCAGTCTGCCTTCAGCTCTGTCCAGCTACAGCAACTCAGGGCTCAGATCCTGGCATACAAGATCCTGGGCCGTGGTCAGCCTCTGCCTGAGAATCTACAATTAGCTGTGCAGGGCAAGAGGAGCCTACCCACCATGCAGCAGCAGCCCATCAACACTGGCCCCTACAACAGACCTCCAGGTGAATATGCTTTTGGTCATTTTGGTGTTAGTCGGTAATGGAAGTGAGGAATATCCGAGTTGAAATGTTCAAATCTCAGTGAGTTCAGTCATCACCACGTCACATTAACATATGACCTCATGATGTTGCCATGACACAATGAGAGCATTTTGTGTTTTTGTGTCAATTATGGCTAAAACAAACAAAAAAAAATTCACATAAAATTCTGCCATTTGTTTTACATAGTTTTAAAGCCTAAATGCAGCTGATGATATTCTGTACATATTTGGTAATGATGTTAATTTTCCTAAATATTATTCAATCTTGTGCTGTTTTGCTAGGTATGCCAATGCCTCACGGAGGGCCTGCAACAGGCCCGTGTCCCTCTCCAGCCATGCAGACTCATACCCAGAGCGCTGGGCCAAAACCGTGGCCCGAAGGTGAGTGTGGAATGTATTTTGTGAGAATGTATTGCCATTCTCAGATGCCTGTCAGTGTGGCGTCACACCAATAGAGGCCGCTCCCACGATGGTTGATTGACATGAGCGTCTTACCTCAGACTTGCCCTAAATCAGCTGTAACAGTCCGACCTCCATTGTTTTTGATGTTGGAGCAGGGATGTAAGTTGGACAAGAATATCTCAGATTGAGCGATTGAGGTGTTGTGTTGCTGGATGTAATAGTGAACGTAGTGGTTGTCATTTACTCCCGACATCTCAGCCGATGAAGATGAAAATTATTCGTGATCCAGCTTCACTTACAGCAGAAGTGAGTATAAGGGTTTTTTAATGAATCTCTGCTATCACCTTTCCTAATAACGTGCTAGTTAGCAAGTTTCACGGCTAAATGCGCTAAATGCGGCTAAAGTAAACAATCTCTCAGAGCACAGCTCGTCATTCCGAGCAGAGCTCATTTGCATTTAAAGGAACAGTCCCTCAAAATGGGATGATTTTTGCAGAGCTCATTTTGACAAGGTAAAAAGGGTGTTGTTTTACACTACCGCTGAGAAATTTTAAACAAAGTATATTATAGACTTTTCATTAAGACCCTAAAGAATCATATCAACTTGTGGAAAATCTGATGACCCGTTTTAAAAAGTCTTAAATTTTAAGGTCATAAAAAATCTTAAATTGTACAAGATACTCTTAATTACGATTAAGAGGTCTTAAATTTTGGCCGTGGGTAGACCAGAATGGCGATACATCTTAGTGTAACGATTAAACTTCAAAAGGCTATGATTTCATGTGTTCTTACAATACAGGAGGCTGTAGTTTCAGGACCGCATTTCTAGTACCCTGTAGTTCTTTATTTATTTATTTTTTAAATTTATTTTATTTTATTTATTTATGTGTCGTATGTATGTATTAATGGCTCACACTTGCTGTTCAATCCTGTATATTATTATTTTTAAGGAAATACTGTATGTAGTTGTTTAATTGTATACACTTAATTACTGTCCTAACCAACTCCTAACTCCTTACCCTTGGGTAACCCTCTTGAAATATGTAACCTAATTTATGTCAATATATTGACTTCAGTTCATTAGCCGCAGCGCAGCGCGTCATGTCTGATGTGTGACCCACTTAACAAAGTGCAGTAAACCGTAAAACAATTGCGGTACAAATGAGTGTGTCTATTAGTAATAGATGTAAAATAATTTGAATACAAATACTAATTTACAAGATCCAGCAGCACAATTAACTGTTTTGAACAGCTAAATTCATTTTAGACAGAAATAATAATTATAATAAATAAATAACAGAAAATATGGTTTTATACACAGCGTTCCAGTCCTAGAGGTTTTCATGCAGTCTGTCTTCCAATTCAAGGGTATTCTGGTCAAGTCAAAAAAGATGTTTGCATGATATTAGAATGTTACTGTATACTGTACATGGTAACCTGCATATTTTGAGTAACATTCACGACAACTTTAAGACAGTCGTGCACATTGTAGCACTGCTGCGTTAATCTGCTCAGTCTTGATTTATTATGCTGCACGCAGTAATTAGGGTGAGCACCTGTCCCGCTTTGCGTTGTACTGCACAGCATTTTCACTGCTTGTCCCACACGTTACATATTGAGAATATGTCTCGCATTTTCATCAGTCTGTTGGTTTTGTTGGTTCATCAGTCCGTTTGATGTGGTTTCTATGGCGTTATTTTAATGACAAATGTCTAGAGCGCATTATTGTAATGCTTGAACGCAAATATGTGCAAATTCAGACTGATATATAATATTCTTGAGCACATAAACATGGCTAAAACGCTCCAAATAAATTAAACTTTGAAAATGATGAAAAACTTTTAAAGAAAATGCCAAGTGGCAGCCTTACAAAGGTTAAACCCCTTCGCCAACATGCTTTCAAATGACAGTGAATTAATTCATGGATTGCTAGATCTTTACTGAAAAGTCGCTGAAGTTCACACACATTAAAGATCATTGTTCATCTTTTCTTTTCAAGTGAACTTGATTGGTGTGTCAGTGGTTTAATTGTAATACGCTGCTTATTGGCTGTGCTTGTGGAAGATAATGTGCACCACCTCAGGTCAATTGACATTTTCACTGCATTTTTGCTCGATATGAAATGACTGGGGACGTCGCATGCCCTCGTGGCAGGTTCGGCAACTGATTGATTGCGCCCAGCCAGAAATAAAGATCCAGAACATTTTTTTTTTTCTGAACATTTATCTTGTATCATCTCTTGTGTTTATGTTTTCATTTAGGGATTGCATGCCCTTTATAAAGTTTCTTTAAGGGCATTAAACTTGGCTTGAAACAGGTCATATGAGTCCTTGTAAAGATTTTTAGTTTCAGAGGTGGACGTCAGTTCACGCTGTGCTTTGAACTGTCTTAAAACCTTCAACAACAGCTTTGATGAACTCTTTGAGTATGATCAAACATCCTAACGACAATAGGCTTCTGAAATATAAATGGCATTACTTATGCTGTTTCATAATGGCGCGTTATATTGATCGTACTGTCAACAGCATAATGGATCACTGGACGCTTAATGCCCTTTGCATTCAAGAGCATTTCTTTGACAGACATGACATTTTGATAAATCTCACAAGATGTTCACAAAGAGCATCGCCTTTATTTTCAGGTCAGGGCTCAGAGACCCCCAGTGCTCCACAGAAGCTGACGGTCCCGGCTCCCAGCGGCAGACCCTCTCCTGCTCCTCCGCTGGCCCCCACCAGCACACAACCTGTGCCCAGCACCTCCCTCACCGCCCAACCCCAACCTCAGCCACCGCCAGGACCTGGCCAGCCCTCCCTGATTATCCAGCTTCAGCAGAAACAGAATCGCATCACACCGATTCAGAAGCCTCAGGGTCTAGACCCTGTTGAACTCTTGCAGGAGAGGGAATACCGGTATGTAATGAGTAATTAAATTCAACTGAATCTACACTAACCCGTGAATTGCATTTTTTTTTTTTGATGTTTCCTCAAGTGCACTTATAATATCTTTGTCCTCTGATTTAAACACTGCAATTAAAGAGGCATGTCTCTAAGACTTCAGTGTTAACATCTTTATACATTACACAGGAGGTATTCCAAATGTGGATGCATACCAAATTAAATTAACAGCTTTATATGTTTTTCACTGGCAAAATTACTGGCACACGAGCAATAGGGAAAATTGCGTACTGGCGTACACAGCCTACTAGGAGTTATAAGTACTATTAAAGGAGAAGTCCACTTCCAGAACAACAATTTACAAATAATTTACTCACCCCCTTGTCATTCACAATGTTCATGTCCTTCTTTCTTCAGTCGTAAAGAAATTATTTCAGCATTTTTTTCCATATAATGGACTGGTATGGTGCCCCGATTTTGAACTTCCAAAATGCAGTTTAAGTGCAGCTTCAAACAATCCCAAATGTGGTTGTAAACGATCCCAGCCGAGGAAAAAGGGTCTTATCTATCTATTTTAATAAAAATAATACAATTTATATATTTTTTTAATGTCAAACGCTCATCTTGTCTTACTCTGCCTGAACTATTTTTGTTCCTGTTCATAACAGTTAGGGTATGTCAAAAAACTCCCATCGCATGTTCTCCAACAATTTCAAAATTGTCCTATATTGCTGTTTTAGCTTTTTTGTTAAGGGTGTTTGATCTTTTTTGCATGTTCACTTTGCAAAAACTGGGTCGGAACTTGATGATTTTGACATGATTTTTGAAGTTGAGGGAGAAAATACGGTCTGAGTTTCTCGACATACCCTCACTGTCTTGAACCAGAATACACAGCGTTCAAGCACTGCAAGACAAGCGTTTGAGAATAAAAAGTATTTAAATTGTATTTTTTTTTTATGTAAATAACCGATTGTTTCGCTAGATAAGACCTTTCCTCGCTTCCTCGGCTGGGATCGTTTACAGCCGCATTTGGGATAGTTTGAAGCCGCATTTAAACTGCCTTTTGGAAGTATACAATTGGGACACCATATCAGTCCATTATATGGGGAAAAATGCTGAAATGTTTTCCTCAAAAAACAATTTCTTTATGACTGAGGAAAGAAAGACATGAACATCGTGGATGATAAGGGGGTGAGTACATTATTTGTAAATTGTTGTTCTGGAAGTGGACTTCCTGAGGTCAAAGGTTTACATACACCTTGCAGAATCTGCAAAATGTGAATTATTTTACCAAAATAAGAGGGATCATACAAAATGCACGTTATTTTTTATTTAGTACTGACCTGAATATGAAATTTCAGGTCACAAGAGAAAATAATAGTTAATATTTATAAAAATTATCCTGTTCAAAAGTTTACATACACTTGATTCTTAATATTATGTTTTTGCCTGAATCATCCACAGCTTTGTTTTTAGTGATAGTTGTTCATGAGTCCCTTGTTTGTCCTGAACAATTAAACTACTCACTGTTCTTCAGAAAAATCCTTCAGGTCCCACAAAATCTGTAATTTTTCAGCATTTTTGTGTATTTGAACCCTTTTCAGCAATTACTGTATGATTTTAAGATCCATCTTTTCACACTGAGGACAA
>JAHKKF010520488.1:7001-26122 GCA_019740295.1 Labeo calbasu | reverse complement strand
TTGCGAGATACAAACTCTCATTTGCGGGAAAAGGTCCGAATTGCGAGACGCGAACTCATTCGCGAGAAAAATCAGAATTGCGAGATACAAACTCTCATGTGCGGGAAAAGGTCCGAATAGCGAGATGCTAACTCATTCGTGGGAAAAATCAGAATTGCGAGATACAAACTCTCATTTGCGGGAAAAGGTCCGAATTGCGAGACGCGAACTCATTCGCGGGAAAAAGTCAGAATTGCAGGTTACAAACTCTCATGTGCGGGAAAAGGTCCGAATAGCAAGACGCTAACTCATTCGCGGGAAAATTCAGAATTGCGAGATACAAACTCTCATTTGTGGGAAAAGGTCCGAATTGCGAGACGCTAACTCATTCGCGAGAAAAAAATCAGAATTGCGATATACAAACTCTCATGTGCGGGAAAAGGTCCGAATTGCGAGACGCGAACTCATTCGCGAGAAAAAAAATCAGAATTGCGATATACAAACTCTCATGTGCGGGAAAAGGTCCGAATTGCGAGACGCGAACTCATTCGCGAGAAAAAGTCAGAATTTCGAGATACAAACTCTCATTTGCGAGATATAAACTCGCAAAAGAAAAAAAAAAGCATAAATCAGACTTGCAAGATGTAAACTCGCAATTGCGAGAAAAAAGTCAGAAACGTGAGATAAAAAGTCGCACTTAGCTTTTTTATTCAGTGGCTGAGACAGGCTTCTATAGTATTCAACATTGATAATAGTAAGAAATGTTTTTTGATCACCAAATCAGCATGTTAGAATGATTTCTGAAGAATCATGTAACACTGAAGACTGGAGTAATGATTGCTAAAAAATCTGCTTTGCTACCACAGGAATAAATCATATTTTTAAATATAATAAAATAGAAATTAAATTGTAATAATATTCCCAGTAATACTGTTTTATTGTATTTATGATCAAATAAATACAGCCTCGGTGAGCCTAAGATATTTCTTTAAGAAACATTACAAAAACACTGACCTCAAGCATTGTAATGGTACTGTAATATATTAAATGAAGGTATGTGTACATTTAGTGAAAAGTTCAAACATTCACATTTGTAATAGAGCCTCTGGAAATGTTGGCAACAGAAAAATAATCCTTCAACACTGAACCTTGCAGGTCGTCATCAGTTCTCTGGATGTGAGCCCAAACACAAAATCACTGGATAATGATACAGGACAAACTAATAAAGAAATCATTACAATACCTAACCGCAATTTAATAGATAACTATCACTGATATGGCTTTACTGTGTTTGGCTGTAACACCTCTGTAAAAATGATGTCAAAATATGAAAGGTATTGCAGACCGAAGAAAGAGTGAATGCAGGAATGTGTAGGCTACTTAAACGAGTGTAGGCATATGCGTGTGGGCGTGTGCAGACTACACAGTGCGGAAAAAGTGCGGCCCTCAAGCTCTGACCACATCAGGGCTCTCGAAGGAGGCAAGCGAGAGCTTTCTGAGAAAGAAATATTCAAATACAAGTGTTAAAAGCTCAAAAGAATCTTACTCTATTTTAAAACTACACCCTGGACACTTGTTGGATACGGGACAGGGGACACTCAAAAAAAAAAAAAAAAAGGTCACTGGGGCAGCACCTTTTCAAATGGTACATCTTTGTACCTTATTTACTCCTAAATAGTGCTTATTAGTATCTTAAAGTGATAGTTCACCCAAAAATGAAAATTCTGTCATTAATTACTCACCCTCATGTTGTTCCAAACCCGTAAACCTTCGGCAGTTGCGTTTCTGTCTAAGTAGGGTCAAAAAGCTTTCGGATTTTATAAAAAAATATCTTAATTTGTGTCTTGAAGATGAACAAGGGCCTTACAAGTTTGGAACAACATGAGGTTGAGTAATTAATAAGAGAATTTTCAGTTTTGGGTGAACTATCCCTTTAAAAATACATATATTTAAAACATTTCCCTTCATATAAAGCACTGAATTCTTAAAGTGGACTGAATTCTTGGCATGTATGAGTGAGTCAGAGTACTTGCGAGTGAATGCATTTCCTCTGATGTTCGCTTAGGCAACATGAGGCATTTTAACGCACTGTGTGTGTTTGATGTGACCCATCTCCTCAAAGTGGGGGTGATTCATGGGCCTGTCATCTCCTTGCATCTCCCTCATTTCCTGTCTGAGCTCCCCTCCTCTCCAACGGTGCACTAGAAGGAACCAGCGTGACGCACGATGCTACCACACTTCCCTCAATAAGAGACAGATGGAGGAAGACGCAACAAAACTTCCCACTTGATGGGGTCTATCAAGTCCGCATCTCAGTTCACTTGCGGGTGACGTAACTACACTCCAGTAATCGTGTCTGGTTTAAGACTAGAAACTGTCGGAAGCGTTGGAAGAAACGGTACCGGAGACATTCGAGACAGTCGGCGTCCATTCATCAGCACTTCCTCCCGCGTATCCGCTGACATGCTCTCGAGGATCCCCTGCTCGCTCTGACAGTTTCCTCTCGATGTCTCTCTTCCTCCCTGTCTCTCCAGAGAGAGAGGAATAAATTGCTCGGCCAGATCAATAGGAAATTCCTTAAGAACAGAAAGTTGTGAACAAGGAGATCTCCTGGGACAATGAATGGCCTACTTCCACAACTGTGTAGGTCTGAAACATCTGGTGTCATTAATTTAATGGAGATCCTCTATAAAACAAAGAGCCTTTTCCCTTTTGAGACACTTATTGCTAAAGTCAATTTCCCTTTCAGATCTCCCAAGTACTCCCACATCCAAAAATGGTTCCAGGCTAGATGTTTAAGAAATCAGATGACATCGAAGACATTTAAAAGCTTTTCTTTTATGTTACAGCACATAAAAAAGGATTTTTATTAGGGAAGCAGAGGTTCTTTGTGACTATATGCACAGATAATATATTTTTTCTAATTCAAGAAGTGAAGCTTTTTCATTTCTACTGTATCTGGAATGCACGGATATGGAGATTATGGCCAATAAGACTATTTGTGTCACCTCTGATAAGCAATAAATGCAGATTACAAATCTGTATTACTTTTAAACTACTTACAGGGATAGTTCACCCACTTTCATAAAAACGCCTCGAAGACTGACACAGAAGAGAAGAAACCGTTGAATAAAGATGTTATTTTAGTTTTCTTTGTGCACAATAAGTATTCTCATAGCTTCATAACATTACGGTTGAACCACTGATGTCACATGGACTATTTTAACAATGGCCTTACTACCTTTCTCGACCTTGAACGTGGTAGTTGCGTTGCTGTCTATGCAGGGTTAGAAAGCTCTCGGACTTCATCAAAAATATCTTAATTTGTGTTCTGAAGATGAATGAAGGTCTTACGGGTTTGGAGCAACATGAGGGTGCGTAATAATGACAGAATGTTAATTTTTGAGTGAACTATGCCTAGAGATGCACCGACTGCAATTTTCTTGGTCGATTCCAATTTCTGATTTTAAATAGTCATTTTTCCCTAACCTTATTAAATGTGTCATCTTTCACATCACATTCTTACATTGTTTAATTAATTCAGTTAGAATAATAAGAAACTGTACATTTGTTACCATTCAAATTAAATTAGTATCAACAAATTCCATCTTTGCACTGCAGGAAGCACAGAAGCTTCATCTGAAGTGGCACTGGATGCATTTACATAGACTGTTTGATTAAGCTGAGGTGCCATAAATGCATTTAAACAGCAAACTTGCAAATGCATAATTTTATAAGACTGAAGTTTGAACATACAAATAAGAAATGATGGGAAAATGCAATGATACTTTTAAATATGAAACCAAACCACCAGTTAAGTGGTGACAAATGACTGTTTTAATGAGTGAGTCATTCATTCATTCAACTGATTCATTCAAATGGCTGATTCATTCAGAAACGGGGCAAATGACTGTCTTTATGAATGGGTTACTAAATCACTGACTCACTAGATTCATTCAAAAACGTGGATTTATTCAAAAACGTGGATTCATTCAATAACGAAACACCGCTGTGTGTTGCTCAGAGACACTTAAAAGAGTAGTTCACTCCCAGAACAAAATTTTACAGATAATGTACTCACCCTGTTGTCATCCAAGATGTTCACGCCTTTCTTTCTTCAGTCGTAAAGAAATTATGTTTTTTGAGGAAAACATTTCAGGAATTATCTCCATATAGTGGACTTTAATGGTGCCCGTGAGTTTGAACGTCCAAAATGCAGTTTAAATGCAGCTTCAAAGGGCTCTGAATGATCCCAGCCGAAGAATAAGGGTCTTATCTAGTGAAACGATTGGTCATTTCCTAAAAAAAATAAAAATGTATATACTTTTTAACCTCAAACGCTCATCTTGTCTAGCTCTGCGATGCACATGCGTACTCTGTGTAATCCGGGTCAATACAGTTAGGGTATGTCAAAAACTCACAATCTCATTTTCTCCTCCAACCTTCAAATCGTGCTACATCGCTGCAGAAGTACCGACCCAGTGTTTACAAAGTGAATATGCAAAGAAGGTCAAACGCCCTTTAAAAAAAACAGTAAAACAGCGATATAGGATGATTTTGAAGTTGAAGTCCACTATATGGAGATAATTCCTGAAATGTTTTCTTTCTTTACGACTACAGAAAGAAAGGAATGAACATCTTGGATGACAACGGGGTGAGTACATTACCTGTAAATTATTGTTCTGGAAGTGAACTACTCCTTTAACAGACCTGCTCGGAATTGGCAGACGGCTCATTCTGGTCCCTGGCTGGTCAATCGCTGCATCTCTAATTAGAACACTAAAAACTTTCATTACATGCACACAGCAGCTCATAGAAACGCTTGTTCAAAAAGGGAAACTATAGTCTATCATCCATTTAAATTAGACAATGATCTAAAAATGGGCAAAAAAAAATAAATATCGCCAGATGAATATTCACAGATATCAGCCAATAACCAACAATATGCTGATATTTTGTACATCTCTAAACGTACATTATATTGTTTTGACGCCCGATTTCACTTGAACATACAATAATGTTGAAAAGCAAGGATGCACTAAATTTGTTTCAAATTTCTGCAACTATTTAAATAATACTGAAAAAAAAAAATCACAAATTCCTCCAAAATATTAAGCAGTACACTGTTTTCACTACTTGTAATAAGATGTTTTTTTTAAATCAGCATATTAGAATGATTTCTGAAGGATCATGTGGCACTGTGGCTGAAAATAATGATGTTTTACTGTATGTTTTTACTGTACTGTACCCTTACTAGTCTTCGTGAACATACAAGACTTTTAAATCTCAAAAACTCCAAACTTTTGAATGGTAGTGTACATTTATAATGCAAGTAATCACACTGATTACCAGCCACCATTAAATGTATTTTTCTACCAGTACATTCCTCATGCCCAAAAAATATTGCAATATTTTTTTCCTACTTCATTTTGTTTTAAAACTTTACCCTACATTTCACTTAAGCAATGCATGACAGTTTTAGGTTTCAGCTTTCTGTTATTCTGTTATGAATGCGAGTTGTTTCTAAATGGGAGGAGGGGGGGAGCCAATATCAAAGACGTGTTTTGTTCTGCGCTCAGACTCCCTCGACTCTGTGGGATCTCTCTCGTCAATCAGGTCTCTCTGGTTCTGGAGCGGAGCAGGTGGAGAGGCTGAACTGAAACAGGTGTAAAAACAGCATGGCAGCCTGCTGACTTCGACTGACACTTAGTGGAAACCGTTCTCACAAATGACACGTTCCCAAGAAAAGAGACATGTCAATAAGTCATGACAAACACCACTTGTTGCCTTTCGGTCGAGTAGCTCTACAATCATACAAACAAAGCCTATGCAACCCTATACCATATCACATTACGCTGTCAGTTTTAGCACTTAACATAAGTGAGCAGCAAAATAAGTGGAAAGACCAGTTTTCCAGTTTTGTCCTAACAATGCATACAGCTTCCTAGTTAATGTGCGATTACTAATGCAATATTTAACTACCTTGCACGCTATTATAGTAATTACACAATTAAAAGTGACTTAGCACATGCCGGCCAAACTGGTCAATAAGGATGAACCTAAGCCTTTTCTGATTATTGTGCATTTTCAGGCTGATTATTATACATTTTCGTCATTTTCGAAGAGAAACCGTTGGGGTGAGTCGGCAGTGGCAAACAGTCCGATTCGACATCTGTGTTTATCCTCTAGCAAAAAACCAAACAGGCTATATTTACTCTGGCCAAACAGGCAGAAGGAGAGAGCAGAGAGCAGAGTGAACGAGAGAGCGAGAGCGAGAGAATAAGAAACTTCAGCAGCTTTAGGGATATTTCTAGCCTAGTTAATGGATGTCGTAAAAGCAGGTAGTGATGTCACACTAATAACCTACCTGAGAATGTAACCTGGAGTCGACATTAGTATGTAGTTGTCAAAAAATGTTTTTTCCCATTTTGTAGCTTAGACTGGTCATGCCATGTACAAAAGATGAAACCGAAAGCATCCAGTCCAGGTAAATTACTCACAAATATACTGGTTATTTAGTATATTAATTTAAAAAAATTTAAAACCCCTTTATCTCTGTAACTGCAGTGTTGACCATTAAGAAGGGTGTGTAGTGTAACGTGATAATAAAGATACATTATTCATAACTCACTCTTGACCTACATGAAATTCCAAACCACTTATAAACAGCTTGACCTCAGTGTTGCTCAAAAATATTTCATAATTTTGTATCCTTAGAGCTTAAAAAGCTCACGAGTTGTTATTTTCTCTCTTCACCTGATAACAATGACACACATTTGTAAGAACAAACAAAACCCTTACAAACAATCAGGCATGTTTGCGGAAGACAATGGCTTTAAAAAAGACCTACAAGGAGTCGAATGACAAAATGCAAATCCCTTAGGCCTACTCTCAGCTGAGTTTGTCTATTCAAAACCCTTAACCTATCAATAACTAACCAGCAGACTGGAAAAGGCAGAGTTTGTGAGTTTAAAAAGCTTAGTTGATGGAAAAAGAACTTCAGCTATTCCTTCACACACAGAGAGATCATTGCTACTTCACAGGGCACGTTACCGAAAACTGGAGTTTAGCCCTAACACCTGGATGCAGTTACTGAGATTTACAACAGCATTCAGCTCTTCACAAAAACACATTTTGTCTTAAGTTATTACCTGAAAGAGGAATCGCCTCCAAGTTTTGCAACTATTTTTGTATCAACGGCAGCAGTGACTGAGAAAAAGTCCTCACTGTTCTTTGATGCACATACCATGAGAACTGAATTTGGCCAATATGACTGGTATCAGATACATTCATGTGATTGGATTAGCCTCAGAGAGGAAGTTACTAAAATAAAACCTCTAAATTCCAGGCACGACAGTCTGGTTCTCTAATTTTATATTGTTTAATGTGGTGGTGTGGTGTGTGCGCTGGTAAGGCCATCTGACTTCCCCTGAAACATATGCTGATTTTTAATTATACAGCTACACATCAGTGCATGACCTGCACTGGAGTTAATAATATTCATAATGAAGCCCTTAAAAGGATAGCTCATCCAAAAATGAAAAGTACTATATAATTTACTATATAAGTTATGACTAAGCTGAAATGTTATGGAATTGTATAGAAAATTAACTCTATGAAGCCTACTGAATCATTTTTCAACATTAATAAGGCTATTAAATTATCAACATGAACAAAATTGCTGTAAAACCTGTTGTACCCAATCTACTACGTGTCTTATGTCAGATGATTGAAAGATTATACTTTTTTTTGCAAGTAAAAGGCCTATTTTTAATTTGGAAAAATGTCTTCCTTCTTTTAAAACAAAAGAATAACATTGTAACTCATTTGTGACCCTGGACCACAAAACCAGTCATAAGTAGCATGGGTGTATTTTCTCAATATTTTTTTGCACCCTAAGATTGCAAATTTTCAAATAGTTGTATCACGGCCAAATACTGTCCTTAACAAACCAAACATCAAAGCTTATTTATTCAGCTTTTAGATGATGTATACATCTCAAAATTAAAAAAAAAATTACCCTTATGACTGGTTTTGTGGTCCCATGTGGTCACATGTTTACTTACTGACTTACTGACTGAAGCAACTTATGTTTACTTGAATACTAATACTTTTTTTAGGCTTTTTATGAATGTTAATTTATTCTCAGATATCATTGTATTGCATGGCATTATATATTTTGGCCTCCATAATTGAACCATTATAAAACTAACCATTTAAATATTATCTTATACATTTTATCAGGCGATAAACAATGACATTGATATTCATGTGCATTTTATTTCATGTGCATTTTATTTTCTAATTTTGCTGATTAACATTGCACGCTATCAGAGTTTTCTGACATATCAAACACAAAAATAAATAAAACACATGAACAAACCAAATTCTGTTGTTTTTGTTCTTCAGATTTAAATTTTCGATGGTGACTGACCAATATTTTACATCTGGTTTTACATGGTTAAATCAAATGACCGAGGCTATGATTCTACAACTTTTCTACTCTACAAAAAACAACCTGTCATACAGGTTTCTAATAAGATTATAGTAAATTAATAATTACAGAATAATAATGTGGATGGATAATGTTTCTTTAATCCAATATAACAACACATAAGCCACCTGTTGTTATTAAGATTGTGAAGATCAATTTTAAACAATCTTCTGCCGTTAAAAACAATGTATATGTGACCCTGGATGATAAAAACAGTCATAAATAGCACTGGTATATTTGTAGCAATAACAAACAATATGTATGGTTCAAAATTATAAATTTTTTTAATGCCAAAAATCATTAGGATATTAAGTAAAGATCGTGTTCCATGAAGATATTTTGTACATTTCCTACCATAAATATCTCAAAACTTAATTTTTGATTAGTATTATGCATTGCTAAGAACTTAATTTGGACAACCTTAAAGGCAATTTTCTCAATATTTAGATTCTTTTGCACCCTCAGATACCAGATTTTCAAATAGCTGTATCTCGGCCAAATATTTCCTATCCTAACAAACCACACATCAACGGAAAGCTTTATTTATTCAGCTTTCAGTTAATGTATAAATCTCAATTTCAAAAAATTTACCCTTAAGACTGGTTTTGTGGTCCACAGTCACATATATGCACAAATTTATTATAAGTGCTAACTATAAAAGTTAAAACTCATAACAAATAGCTAATTTACGCCTAAACAAGCTGCAAAGCAGCATTGGTAGACTGATATATTTTGCCTACCAGCGTTTTCACTGGGTTCTCTAAGGTTTCTCCATGTGCTGAAACTTTACGAGAAAGCAACAGTCTGCCCTCACCAACAACCAAAAGATCATTTTAAGATGCTTCAAGACACACTAACTTCTGTAAGGGCAGTATTGTGTGAAACACAGTCTCACTATTGTTGCACGGCCTTAGTTCAGGTGAGTAAAAACTACATAGTGCTGACGCATGCGCGCTGAGTGATCAGGAAGGACTAAAGCGTTTATATTTGCTAACGTTTTTTCACTTAATGAAAATACATTACGGTGATCCCAAATCCTGCATAATGAGCAGTGCTCGCTTCACAAAAACCACCACTGCCGACTATATTCTCGAGTGTAAAATAAAGAAACATGACAAAATCTGAAAGCTGTCCAGAGGCTCCCGAGTTTTACTCGCCACTTCGCATTGTTGATTTAAACCTGATCGTAAAAACTAATTATCCCCGGTAAACGTCTCTTACCTTATCCGACCCGGGAACGTGTGAGGGGAAAACTTCCCTAAATTTCCCTAAGGAGACATGTGTAGTCCGTAAAAACGTTTCAGAAATCCTGTGGATATTGTCGCTTCTCGCCCCAGCGCCGTTCGCCAACGAGGAATTCTTCTTGGCTCCCACATTCGTTATTCCTCTTCCTCCCAGCCAACCGAAACCACGACGCCCGGCTGCTACTCGCACACACACATACACGGCACTGCGCATGCGCGGCGATGCATTCACAAGTGTCCGTAGTAATGTATGAAAGAGAGCGAATTCCGCAATGTAACGTGGAGAGAGATATGTTATAGTTTATTCAAAGCATTACAAACAGTATACATATAAACAAAATAACTAATTAGCCATTACTTTCATTTAATGCCACATGCCACAGTCTTTCTGGATTTCCTGTTTTTGGAAGAGGATTAAATACAAATGTATGAAAATAGTGAAAGTAGGGTTTGAACTTCTCCTTTTTGCGTTGTAAATAGAACATATTTCTTATTGCAAAACAGCCTTTTAATTTCCATATCATGTTTATCTGCCATATGGTTAAGATACGATTAATATAAGCTATACTGGCATTAAAACAGTTAATACTACCGCACACCATGACTGAATGGGAAAACCACCACGTTAACCACTGCGGTAAAGACAAGGTAATTTATGTAATGTATGTAAATGACTCTTTGACTGTGTTGTACTGTACAGTACAATGAGCACAATTTCCACTTGGAAATCCACTTAATGTGCTTTGATGCGATTGCATGACGTCAGACTGCAGTCATATTTTTCGGCTATTTCAAAGCATTTTTGCAACCAGCGCACGTGCAACAGAAGCATTTTTCGCTTGCAAAGAAAAATATAGAGACCTCCTTTTTTGGAGTATGACATAAATTTAGATACCACGTCTATCTATAGCACGTTATACTTAGCAGGCAGATCAAGTACATTTTTGAGTAGTGCATAGCACACCCTTGTGGTCACTCTTGTTATAACACATCTATTACTATCCCAGGTGAAAAAAAGTGCACTTCCATAACGTACTTAAAGTGCTCTATTTTCACGCACTAATTTTGTATTCAAATGTGCTATTTCAAGACACCCGGAATATGAACTATTAACATACTCTGTATTTAAAAATGTATTTAGTTACCACCTGTAGTACACTTGAGTGTACTAGTGTATGAAAGATCGGTTCAAGTGTACTACAAGTGGTAACTAAATATCTTAAGAAGTGCTAAAGAATATTTTTTAGTATTAGTAAGTACAAAGTTGGTGTGTGAAAACAGAGCACCTGCGATCATACTGGAAGATAGAGTGTATCTTTATAAAAATAACTTTGAAACGTATCGTTTGTCAACCGTATGTATTTTTATTGTTTTTAATTATTTGTGCTTATTAATATCTGTCCACAGATTTGTATCAACATTTAAACTTTGCAGCTTGTAACTTGGTAAATAATGTTTTTAATCTTCAAAAAGTTATCTAAAGTTATGTTCAAAAGATATTTTAATACTTAGGTAAAATTATCATAGTTTAGGTTGTCATGTCCTTACACTATTTTAAATGTTATCAATTGAAAAGTTTATTCTTGTACAGAATCACATGTCATTCTGTCGTTTCTTTCAACAGATAAATGTGTAGAAATGCAGCAATAAACAAGTTTTAAAAAGAGCTAGTTTTGTGCTGTAAATATTTTATACTTGATAATAGTTCAAATATAGACACCATATTTGTGGATTCTGACACAAAAAAGTGAATGAGCAAAAACCATTTAATGGAAGATTCACATTTAACTATGCCAGCCTTAAAAATGTGTGAATTTCCATAAGCAAAAATATTTAAAGCACCCTAGTGAATTTGCATGTCCATGAAAGCACATGAAAGCAATATGTGATGCCCCTATTCACCAACAGTTTTTAAATGTCTTTACTCTGATTGCAAAAAAAGGGTCCTAAAGGGTTTTAACAGATTTTATCACATCATTTTAAATTTAAATAGGAAAAGAGCCAGTGCATAGATTAGAGTATAAGAAAACAATGATTAATGTCTATACCAAGTTTGTTAAATTTCTCAGAGCAAAACATCTGTCATCAAATCCTCTTTTTTGGATTAATATCACCATCTTCCTCTGAATCTATGCCATTATCTGCCATGAATCTATTTAATTGCTCCACAGACTCTATTAATTTGTTATTACAAGACCAAAGAGTGTGGAAAGAACTGGGACTGGGATCTTCAGTCCTCTATTCTGATAGCTCAACCAAAATAAACTTAGCATGGCAGACACAATGTGTACTAGAGAACAGGACCTTATGGCATGACTACAAGAAGCCAAAAAGAAAAACTGCCATTGATGTGATCCAGAATCTCACCAGGGGGCAGTATGACATAATGGAGCAAAGCTGTTCTCCATATTGTACATATTGTGCAGGTCTGCTGTTTCACTGAACTGCACTTCCATCAACATCTACGTGATGACAACAAAGATTAAAGTGGCATCCTTGCCTGAAGAGAAAATAGATATCCTAATGAACAGAGTTCAATAATTTTCATAATGTCATGATTTTTTGTTTCAGGGTAATAAAGAGGTCTTCCAATTAAGTTGTCAATAATATAAATACGTAATTGAAGGTGAAAAGCCATCCAGCTTGGGTATGTTTTGTTATTTCACTCGCTTGAGACTGAAAATATGAATTTTGAGACTGAAAATGTGATCAAGAAATATGTCTATTTATTATCAATGTCGAAAACAGTTTATTGCTGCTTAATGTTTTTGTTGAAACCGTGACAAAGCCTATTACCATTAAACGTTTGGGGTGTAGGTTTCAGACAAGATAGGCTAAATAGAAAAAGATGTCCACAAAAACATTAAGCAATTTTCAATACACAACCAAAACATTGATAATAACAAAAACCATGATTAGTAATTGAGTTTCAATAACAAATGATTATAATTGAGCACCAAAGCAGCCTATTAGAGTGATTTCTGAAGGATCATGTGACGCGCAAACCGGAGTAATTAATGATGAAAATTAAGCCTCGCCGTTACATTTTAAAACATTAATAGAAAACAGTTATTTTAAATAGTGATAATATTTCACAATGTTACTGTTTTTACTGTAGTATGTATATTAAACGATGTTATATTATTCATACTGATCGTAATAGGTCAAATTCACTTTGCATACAGTATAAACTCCATTTCCCAGAATGCCCTACTGTCTTCCACCCCCAGTCCAGCCGGTGTATTTGGATACAAAGTCAGCCTTAGGAGTTGACAGCCCGGTCCATGGAATAGATCGTCTTTCTCACAGGGAAAGAAAACAGGGGAAGAAACGATTCGATTGAGATGAACGACAGGCCGACCAACTGACCCAGCTGGGAGAACGATTACAAGAGCATCCTTCAGCGGAATTCGATGATGTCTACAACAAATGGGAATATTTCAGCGTTATGATACGCCCATGCGACGAGCTGTGTGGATGTTGTGATGTACGGTGAACGATCCAGGCAACCACAAACATACATCTGAACTGAGAAGACCGGTTGTTTTGGCTGGAGGAAGCATGGATATTTTACCACTGGTCTGTGGATTACAAGAAATATTGTTGCAGAATCTAGAAAGGAATTAGGTGGATATTATTATTAATATTATTATTATTATTATTATTATTATTATTAAGATGGTGGACACATCTTGTGTTGGCTTTTATTTGGGCAGCATGAACACATTATGCAGAATTTCGTCGCCTAATCGTTACGACCTGGATAAAAGTCACCTTTATGCAAGCCATCCGCATCACTCTCATTCTTCATAGAAATATCTCAATATCGCTTTAGTATAATAATCCAATACCAATCCGAAGTTTCGCTTCGCTTGACATACATTTCTATTTATATACGCACCTGCTTCCAGCTTTATGAATTAACTGCTCTATGACAATAAAATGTCTACTGTTAAAATGACAATCATGGAAAATGAGGACGAAATGATCGAAGTAAGCATTTGCACATGCGGTTCATGAAAATAACACGAACCGACTGTCGCTTTGGTTTATGACGTGGATTAAATTGCAAACAGTATACGTGTAGTGGCTATAGTAACGTTTATCGATGAAATATTAATACGCCGAATATATACTTTTCCTCATATACAAAGCGATAAATATATGGCGTACATTGTGTATGTCGATTAAAGCTAATGACAACCACGGCTCTGCCATCTCTCTGTTGTGATTCCCATCTTAAAATGGACGCGCGCTTTCCTTGAACTGTCTTGTAGCGTTCGAGATGTCCCGAATTTATACAAAACAAGAGAAACGTGAAGAGAATGTTACGAATGTGCAAATAATCGTGGTTGCTTTGAAATCGCAAGCTGGTGCATCTCTGTGAGCCTATCAGAGCTGAATGTCTGAGGATGCCTTAAGCCTGCGCATGCATGTGTTTAAGGCTATGAATATTCATTAACATCCATTGCAAAAAAAGAGTAACATCGATGTACGTGTACAAATATGAGAGTTTTACATGGATCAGACTTAGATGGATTAGAGGTTAAGACAACATTCCAGTGCAAGCTATTTAGGTAGAATTTAACCCTGTACTAGAACATAAGTGATTTTGAGGCAAAAAATTCAGAAGAACGATTGTTTTATCTTTACTAATATTCGTTTACTTGTGGATTCTGCTGTTGAAAAGAGAAACCAAGCAAGCAGTCTCCAAGGCCTTCAATGAATCTTCAATACTGCATCAAGCAACCAAAAAGATAAGATTCTCACCCTTTGATGGAATGGATATTCTCACCTAATCTTAAGGACTTCGTTTTCTTTCAGTGTCCTTAGTCATATTAGAGCTGTAAGCACTCATGGACTGATTAAAATGGCTCTATAAATGTTAAGACGCACACAAAGTGTGCTGTGGACAATCCAAGCAATCAGTGAGGACAGTGTGGGGGCAGCCCAGCAGAAGCGTTACATATTGATTTCATTCCTCATCAAGAAGGCCTGCACTCAGTAGATGGGCTCTGCATGGATATTGTGCGCAAGTTGACAGAGGGCCTCCTCCAGCTTTTGAGACCTCATCGCTGACTTGAACACTCAGTGATGGACCCATATACGAAACTGAGTGGAGTGGGAGCTGGAGGTGGTGGCAGTGCTGCCCCACTCCCTTGCACCAGCAGGGGAGGTTCCTGTGGACCCCCAGTTCCCTCCGCCCTTCCAGCAAATGCAAATTCAATACCCTGCCTGAGACACAGCAGCAGCAGCCAGAACTCCTCTAATTTTTCCTCCTCAGTGGACTCCCCAGATTCCCATCTTCCTCATCATCATGAAGGCAGTAACACGTACTGGACAGCTGTCTTCGATTATGAGGCCACAGCAGACGAGGAGCTGACCTTGCGACGTGGCGACCTACTGGAGGTGCTCTCCAAGGACTCTAAGGTGTCTGGAGATGAGGGCTGGTGGACTGGGAAGATTCAGGACAAGGTGGGCATATTCCCTAGCAATTACGTGACCCGACGGGACACCAGCTATCCGGCGTTGCCTCCGGAAGGTCTGGTTGGTGGGGAGTCGCCACTGGAGATTGACTTCTCAGAGCTGTGCTTGGAGGAGGTGATTGGTGCCGGTGGCTTTGGAAAGGTCTACAAGGGTGTGTGGCGAGATGAGGAAGTCGCTGTTAAAGCAGCTCGTCAGGACCCAGATGAGGACATCAGTGCTACTGCAGAGAACGTGAGGCAGGAGGCCAGACTCTTCTGGATGCTCCGACACCGCAACATCATTTCTCTCCGTGGTGTTTGCCTGCGGGAGCCAAATCTTTGCCTGGTTATGGAATACGCCCGTGGCGGGGCGCTTAACCGGGCACTTGCTGGGAAGAAGGTGCCTCCTCGGGTACTGGTGAATTGGGCAGTGCAGATTGCGACGGGAATGGACTACTTGCACAACCAGACCTTTGTGCCAATCATCCATCGAGACCTCAAATCCAGTAACAGTGAGTTATGTTTCTTTACCGTTCACAGCAAAAATTGTACCTTTGGGGGTACAGGAACTGGGTCAGTACCCCTAAAGCTGGGGTGTCCGGTCCTGCCTCTGGAGGGCCACTCGCCTGTAGAGTTTAGCTCCAACCCCACACCTGAACTAGCTAATCAAGGCCTTACTAGGCATATTAGAAACTTCCAGGCAGGTGTGTTGAGGCAAGGTGGAACAAAACTCTTTAGGACACAGGCCCTCCAGAACCCCTGCCTTAAAGCGACAACTTAGCACCTAATGTGTGCCTAAAAGGTCAATATTAGTACCTTTGAGTAGTAGTATGTACCCTTAAGGTACTAATATGAACCTTTGAGGGTATAGCCCCAAGGACAAAATGTTGTACCCCTAAAGCAGGGGTGGGGAACCTTGATCCTGGAGGGCCTGCAGGGTTTAGCTCCAACCCTGAAAAAAAATACCAACCTGTATTCTGAAGACCTTGATTAGCTTGTTCAGGTGTGTTTGATTAGGGTTGGAGCTAAACTCTGCAGGGACACCCACGTTCCCCACCCCTGCTCGAAAGGTACTGTATTTGCACATTTTTTTCTCAGAGTGTTTTGATGCACTCAACACCAACACATATGCAGCAACATACTGATTAAGGGTAAATGCCTTTGGGACACTACTGGCATGTCAGATACAGTCCCGAGAGAAATGCAGTGCATCAAATATATAATTCTCCATACTCAAATTTTCAATGGGAATTATGGGTTAGGCACAGGTGGGGTGTAGTGATGGAACAAAAGGAATAGATGTTGTGCGCTTGGAAACACTGTTTCTTGTTCATAGCCTCTTGTCATGGCATTGCTTCCTCTTCTTAAGGAGAGCTGCTCTGCTCTGGAAAACGCTGGGCTATTTTTGGTCCTTTGTGCTATTTGCTGCTAAGCGCAGTTGGAGTTGTTGTGGGCAGAAAGAAGAGAGTAGCTGAATGGGTGAGTATGGATGCATTTGGGAAAAGGAACACTGCACACTAGATATTAAGGGTTCTGCTTTTGCAGTTTTTGCAATAGCAGAGCTTGACAGACACTCAAGAGAAGATTTAGCAAAGTCTGCTAATCCCCGTCCTTGTCAAATCCATGAAAACAGTCATCCCAGTGCTGCTCCCTCTCCCAGAGATGGGATGCATGTTTATTGTGGCCCTGTAGACACAGGAGGGGTGAAAGCATTAGCTGTCAGAGTTTAGAGTTTCACTGCTTCTCATTATCCAGGGGCTCTGAGCTCAGGTATCCTCTTCAAACTGTAGGCGTACTTGGAGATTGGCACAGCTGCCGTGGCAACAGAGGCGGATTCCAAGCCCTCCAGCCTCTTCCCAGCTCCCCTCTGTTGCACCCTAGACATCCCCCTCCCCCACAGTACAGTCCCCGCTTAACAACACACTACAGCGCAATTGTGTGTATGGTATTGCAACCCTTTTAGTCCACCAATACTTGCATTCCGTTACTAGCATCATTATTTGTCATAAAATTCATCACTGAGCTTTAAATTTTGGAGTCGAAATAAAGTAGCGCCTTACAATTGGTATAAATCAATGGGGCTTTGTAAATGTGAAATACTAGAACAATGACAGGAGGAGTCCGAGACAAAGACTTTTACATTAGCATACCAAAATTACTGTAATAGCTGTCTCTCCCTCATGTTGCCTGGGGGGCTAATTTGAACATACTTAGCTTGCTGGTTGTCAGTGCATCTGAATAACTAGGATAATCTGATTACTGACCTCTTTTAAAGTGATGTCACTCTGTGTGCGCAAGTTGATAGGCTGAAGTCAGTGGTCAGTCCATGTTGTTAACTGAGCTCACACTGGACTTAAGTTACCGTTATCAAAGAATGTCCCACACGCTGGTGAAAACAAAAAAGAAATGGGGATCAATTGAAAGGGTGACTCAGCTGAGAGTAATGCTAAACCCCTGATCACCTTCCCCTGACACACTCCTCAGGCAGGTATTTCCTGGAACACAGGAATGGCTGATGGCTGACACACACTGTCTGGTGCTATCAAATTATTGTGGCACATGTTCAGTGCTTGTTTTCAACTTAATGAAGCCAATTTATATCTCTACACTCAACTTCAATAATAGGTTTCTAACATGAAGACATACTGATGTTAAAGACATAGTTTACCCCAAAATGAAAATTCTGTCATCAATCACTCACTCTCATGTGGTTCCAAACCCATAAAACCCATTAGTTTATCTTCAGAACACAAATTAAGATATTTTTGAAACTTGAGAGCTCTGTTATAGACAGCAACACAACAGACACATTCAAGGGCCAGAAAGGTAGTAAGAACATTATTAAAATAGTCCATGTGACATAAGTGGTTCAACCGTAATGTTATGAAGCTACGAGAATACATTTATGAATACGTCATGTCATTACAATTGAACCACTGATTTTGGATTTCATCAAAAATATCTTAATTTGTGTTCCAAAGATGAATAAAGGTCTTAGGGGTTTAGAACAACATGAGGGTTAGTAATTATTGACAGAATTTTAAACATATGGGTGATCTATCCCATTAAAGGCTGTGACAGACCATTGTATTTGTCGGATGGTATTTAACAATTGTGAGATTATCAGCAAATAACGATCATTTGACACTGAAGCCTGGAATAATGGCTAATAAAAAAGCCCATATAGATCGACTACTAGTTACAGGCTGCTAGAGGATAGTTAAGGTTACTAGTTTACTGTGCATGTTTTGACAACTAAAACTTCAATTACAGGACATGTTTAATCAGTCCTGCCTGAACACACTGTACAGTACTGACCTGAATAAGATATTTCACATAAAAGACATTCACAAATAGTCCACAAGAGAAAATAATAGTTGAATTCATAAAAATGTTTTTTTTTTTTAGTAATAGTTGGGTCCCTTGTTTGTCCTAAAGAGTTAAACTACCAGCTGTTCTTCAGAAAAATCCTTCAGGTCCCACAAATTCTTTGGTTTTTCAGCTTTTTTGTGTATTTGAACCCTTTCCAACAATGGCTGTATGATTTTGAGATCCATCTATTCACATTAAGGACAACTGAAGGACTCATATGACTCATATGCAACAATTACAGAAGGTTCAAATGCTTACTGATGCTTCAGAAGGAAACACATTGCATTAAAGGAGATGAAAACGTTTTGAATTTGAAGATCAGGGTAAAGGTAACTTATTTTGTCTTCTGATAAATATGTAAATATCTTCTGTACCTTCTAAAGGGCAGTACTGAATGGGAAAAAATGATATTTAGACAAAATAAGAAAAATATGCATCTTCATTCTGTTCAAAAGTTTACACCCCTGGTTCTTAATGCATCGTGTTTCCTTCTGGAGCATCAGTGAGCATTTGAACCTTCTGTAATAGTTGCATATGAGTCCCTCAGTTGTCCTCAGTGTGAAAAGA
>JAHKKF010520487.1:0-11866 GCA_019740295.1 Labeo calbasu | reverse complement strand
CATATATATCGGTATCGGTATCGGTATCGGCCAAAATGAGATGAAAAATATCGGCATATCGGATATCGGCAAAAATCCAATATCGTGCATCTCTAATAATTAAAGTAACTGCCTGTTTTTGCAAAAATAGTTTTGGTAACACTTTAGAATAGGGAACGCTTATTTACTATTAACTACGAGTTTTCCCTCAATAAATTCCTTGTAGTTGTTAGGTATAGGGATTAGGTAGGATTAGGGATGTAGAATAAGGTCATGTAGAATAAGGCATTAATATGTGCTTAATTAGTATTAATATTCTAGTAATATGCATGCTAATAAGCAACTAGTTAAGAGACTGTAAAATAAAGTGTTACCATAGTTACCATAATATAACCATAGTTACATTTTTGGCTGGTAAATTTTCTCACGTCACCGGCCATTGGCAGAAAAGGCAAAAAGTTAGTTTTAGGCCCTGAGCTGCACTGAAAAAAACCCAAAACAAAACATAATTTCGGACCAATCACCACAGATTAGCATCAAACAAAGGAGGGCTTTGGAAAAATGTATTGTTGAAGTAAATCATTTGGGAGTCATTGAGCACATAAGGTAAAAATAAATGCATATTATAAGACAATGAACGTGTTTTTTGACCTTGCATGCATGTGAACCTGTTGTTGGGGACTCTTAAAACCAAAATATAAACCTTTCATTACATTAAACTAAGAGCTACAAGAATCCTGCAATAAAGGAAATTCTAGCGGAAAACATTTTAGTTCAGGAAAACCCACCTAGCTGTTCAGACAGCTGTCTTCCTCTCATAGAAGCAACTACTCTCTCGTCTTCCATGTCACATTTGTTTCCCACCAGCAGCACTTGAGCATTGTCCCATGAATATGTCTTAATCTGTGTGGACCTAAAAGCAGTAAAGAGGTTATTAAAAAAACATTTGAACTGCATAAATGCTACTGTAATTAAATAAAATTAACATATAAATTTTAAAAAGAAATGTAATTAAAAAATATTTGTAATTAATATCAATAATAGAAAAAAAAACATAGAAATATTAGACATATAGAACTATTCACAGTAAGATCAATAACACACATTTAGAATATAGGGTGAAGTTCTATTTTGTGTCGACTTTTGACCAATAAGACTGTCATTTTAGCCTTGTTCAGACTGTCAGTCAAAATCCGATTTTTCTGCATATCCGATTCAAGTCTGAATGGCAAAAATCAGTTTCAAGTCACATTCACATGTGCATTTCTGGAAATCCATTTCAGTCTGACCACTCAGATCAGATTTTGCATTTTTTGCCTACGTCACTCTCTTATGCAACATAAAACGCAAACACTTCAGACGTTGTTTGTATAAAACATGCTGAATGTCTTTGCATTTCTGGAAAACCGTTTCCGCCTGACCACTCAGGTCGGATTTTATGTAGGTTTTTTCCCTACGTCATTCTCTCACGCCACATAAAACATAAACACGTCAGACATTGTTTGTAGAAAACATGCTGAATGTCTTTGCAGAAACAAGGGTGTGTTGTTGCAAAGCCAATGACATACGCAATATTATCCAGCACAAAGGCAACATATTGTCACGATGCAAGACAACATCTGTATTGCTGTTATTGTTTTTAGTACAGGGGTGCCAACGCAATGCCTATAGGCTAAACTACATTGCTTTCTTTGCCATAGACACCACTGCAGATAGAATCGGATCTGAACAGATGCAATACACATTGGACATTCAAAAATTTAAATCATATTCCAATCGGATATGCACAAAAATCAGATATGGATTGACAGCTTTTCACTGCTGCAATTCTGTTGCAATTTCATGTGCAGAGTGAAGAAATTACTTGTCGCTGGAATCATATCACATCGCACCTGGTTGTTGAAAATGGTTTTGTCTGCGTTTTGACAGAAACTAGATCGCATCTTTGCAAATGTGTCAATTTTATGAGCCACAGACAAAAAAAACCATCATACCAGTCCTGAACAGCATTAAAGGAATCCTCATTGGTGATGTCATACATCAGAATGAAGCCCATTGCTCCACGATAGTACGCTGTGGTGATGGTCCTGTACCTTTCCTGCCCAGCAGTGTCCTGAAATATACAGAAGTTGGAGTGAAAATGTCTTGATGGTAAATCAATAAAACACTCCTTACTCTAACACAAAACTCACGACTCCAGCAGAAAGAAAATAAAGAAATGATATGGTACTCCTCACCCATATTTGAAGCTTTATCCTCTTGTCGTTCCGGTAGATGGTCTTCACTTTGAAGTCTATGCCGACAGTGCTAACGAAAGCAGGTGTGAAGGAGTCATCGGCATAGCGAAAGAGAAAACTGGTTTTGCCAACACTGCTGTTACCAATGATCAGGATCTTAAACATGTAGTCAAAGTTCTGATCCGCAGACTCTTTTTGTCCATATCGAGCATCATTTGCTGAGGCCATCTGCAACAATAAAACAAGGTGAATTATAGGTTGTGATGAAGCGGAAACAGCAACAGATCTTTTCTTCCATATTGAGTCATATACATTCAAATGTAGGGCAAGGACCTGGACTGGTTGTTGACTGGGTTTTAAGATGTGGGTGTTGCACAAAATAAAAATCAGATGAAAACTGGCATAACTACAAGGCTGATTATTTTAATACTGTACATTATTCAATGGACAATGTCAGATACGGTTCCTTCCTGGCAATGTGTTGAAATAAATATGTTTTCTTACTCACAGCCTGTTTGCTGAATTACAACACAAATTCAATGTGAATAGAGGGTGTAACCTGCACTATCCCTGTACCCTTCTGGATTGAGCTGGGCAGTCCGTGTAGCCAGGGATTTCAAAGGTTTTGTGCCAGCTAAACCCAGTGCTTAGCTCAAGACCTGAGCACACCAACAATATCTTGGGAAGATTCTAATACTCCCATTTTATCACGGAAGACCGTTTTTTTTTCCCCATATAAAGACAAACCAACCCCTGAATGTTTATTCCTGCTCCGTTCAGTCTGTCATTTATCAGGCCACCTGAGCAGCCCATTTCAAACGCACCTCAAGGCTTAATTCAAACATATGGCTCAGGCTAGGCGTACGAGATTAGAGCAAGAAACCTTTACGTATGAGAAGTGCTGCTACGTTCACAAGCTAATCGTCCAATCGAGACGTTTATAACAAACGGCAGCTTGTGGGAGTGAGACTGCTGGCTGCTGTATGGCTGATAGTGGTTAAGTCAGTTGAGCTCCGGTTAGCATCTATCCGCTTAACACACGGACTGATTTCCATTTTTATTCGGGTCAGTGAGTGATTACCATCTCATCGATCAAACAGCCAGTATTCATCATAACTGCCAGCGACAACGTGCGGAGTGTCAAAGCCGGTTGACATGTTAGTTTGTAGCATACAGCGATGGATTATAACGTTACAGCAGAGGCTGTTTATGATCCATCCCAGTTAGCGATGTCAAATGAAGGTTACGTTGTTTTTAAAATAAAGCCACTGATTTCCTGACGTTTCTATGCGAATTGTTTAGCATTTCGAAATAAATGCAAGGTGAAGCGGCAAGATGTTGCCAGAGAAAGCCCAGCTTACCTTAACAGGACGTTTATTTGCTGTGGTTTGGATGCAGTTCCCAGCCTGTGCACCTGCGCTCGTGCTTTCGTCACTCGACGGGAGCCAGCAGGAGGCGGGGCTAAACAATGACTGACGTGTGAATGAGCCAATCACACTTTCGATCGGTCACCGTAGCGACTAAGCGGTCTTCTCTAGAACGATGCATGAAGCAGCAAGAACATTTGATAGTTTTTGAGATGTTTTAATTTAATACTGTGGATGCCCATTTCATAAGATGTCATAATTTCAATAAAATTATGACTGTCATAATTCTGAGATAAAGTCATAATTATAAGACTAAAAATCTGAGCTATGACATAAGAGAAATTATGATCGTCTAAACTACTACATTCTAAGTCATACATATAAAGATAAAAAAATATTTTTATGAGATTAAAAATCGCAGCTATTTTGGATTTTACATTTTGGACATTCGGCGCTGCTCCTTTTCTGTGACTTTGTTACAACTATTATTTTTGACATAATTTGACTTAATAGTGACAATCAAAATAAAATGACAGTCAAAATTATGACAACAAACAGTCATGTTTTTATTTGACTTATGACATAAATTATGACTTAATGTCATAATTATTATTTTTGCTGTCATTTTGACTTCAAAATAACCACAAAATAAAATATGGCAGTCAAAATTATGATGACAAATAGAATGTTGGGACAGTAATACTTTTATTTGACTTATGACAAATTATGACTTGTGTAATTTTTTTTTGATCTTTTAATGTCACAATTATTACTTTTGACATAATTTCATAGCAGTGACAATCAAAATAAAATGACAGTCAAAATTATGACAACAGTCATGCTTTTATTTGACTTATGACATAAATTATGACTTACGTCATTTTTTTCACAACTTTATATAATTACTATTTTTGCCATCATTTTGACTTCAAAATAACCACAAAATAAAATATGGCAGTCAAAATTATGACGACAAATGTAATGTTTTCTGAACTTTTAATGTCATCATTATTATTTTTGTCATTATTTTGACTTCAAAATGTGTTTAAAATAAAATATTATAGTCAGAATTATGACAACAAATAGAAATGGAGACAATCATAATTGATTTGACTTATGACAAAAATTTTGACTTATGTCATTTTTTTGAACTTTTAATGTCATAATTTAAATTATTTTTTGCTTTTATCATTTTGACTTCAATAACAACAAAATAAAATGACCAAATTATGACAACATTCATTTTTTCCTTCACTTTTAATGTCATAATTATTATTTTTGTCATAATTTTGACTTCAAAATAATGAGTTTAAAATGAAACATTAGTCAAAATTATAACAAATAGAAATTTGATTAGACTTATGACAAAAATGATGACTTATGTCATTTTTCTGAACTTTTAATGTCATAATTTTAATTATTTGTTGCTTTTATCATTTTGACTTCAAAATAAAATGACAAAATTATGACAGCATTAATTTTTTTCTGAACTTAATGTCATAATTATTATTTTTGACATCAAAATAATCATCAATCAAAATCAAAACATGACAGTCAAAATTATGACAACAAACAGAAATGTTGAGACAGTCATAATTTCAACTTTTTGCCATCATTTTGACCTTTTATGTCATACTTTTGTCATTATTTCAACTTTTCATATAATAAATTCAACTTGACATGTCATAATTATGATGTATATCATTATTTCAACTTTTTTCCTAATACCATTTTTTGTTTATCTTATAATTTACCAAAGCATCTTTTAAACTATATATTGTGTAAATGTATACCACATATACCACAAATGAGTCCAGCTTACTAATATTTCTTCGTTTATTGGCATTGGGAACAGGAAAACAATCACAGCAACATTAGTAACAGCGTTGTAGTGGTAAACAGTACTGTTGGGATTGTCAGATCTGCGACAGAAAAAGACCAAACGGAGGTGTGCCGTGTGGATACAGCCAGTCGAAACTTTGCATGGCCACTCAGCGTTTCTTTCACCACATGAAACATTGCTATAAAGAGCACAGACTGACATTAAAATGAACATACAGCCAATATTTAAAAGCCCCGTTTACTGTAACCCAATTACATACAAAGATTCCACTGTATCCAATATTAAAATTCATACCATGGTATAAAAAGGACACAAATAGTCTGAACCGAGTCAGAAAGACTGGAAATCTGTTATTAATCATGAATACTCTTAAATAAAAGAACTAAAAGAAAAACGAAATGCTCAAATCAGCATGTTACTGACAGTAGTAGATGTCATCAATGGAAATTAGCCAGTGGCAACATGGAAATTACAGTACAGCATGGATCATGCTTGCTTGGCACTTGTACTGTCATTGGCTATGTCCCTGTGAAGACCAGAGCACTGATCAATCACCAAAAACCAAAGAACACAAAAGGTCTGGCACACAAAACTAACTTTGGCTTTATGTGTCGTAGCACACAGCTCTCGTTTTAAAACAAAACTCTTCACTTGTGTTTAGACATCATACATTTGTAAAGATGTTAAGATACCTCATATATTTTTCAGTGTGACCAGCACAGAAAGTGAGAGAAAGTACACGTGTGGTTTAAGGACACCGATCGCTTCCTATACAGCTAATGTGGGTTTCCAAGCCAGCCCAGCCTTCCAGAGACCAACTTACACACAGGGCGCGTACACATGCTGGTTACCCTGCAGATCGCAGCGAATCGGTACGCTAACAATGACTCCAGCCCTTACAGATGGAGCGACGTTTGGCAACGACAAAGATATCTTCTAAAGTGCTACCTAGAAAAGCCGTGACTTACAATGTAATAATGCTGACGCTCATGCTTTGGATGGAGTAGAACAGAAAAATAAACGAGAAGCGTATGTAAACCATGTGAATGCCTTTAAATTAAAGCAGCATTCCTACAAATAAAGGTGAGAAGGGTCAGATGAGTATAATCTGTGCAAAGGAACAAGAAAAAAGAGCCACTGTGTTCGGCTGGAGTGGTAAATCCTATAAACGTGGCTCCAGTTCCACTATTAAGCACTAGGTGGCGTCACATACAAATACAAAAGATCACAATCATGGCTCGACTTCAGTCTACAGATTTTATAGTGAACCAAGGAAGACGGCGGTCACTACGTGGGTACCCTCAAGCTGTTTGCTACATGAAAGCAATCGTTTCTTTGAATCCTGAGATGTTCTGTTGTGTTAAGGTTAGGTTGTTTTGTTCAGCTAATAACAGACCAGCTTTTAAGTCAACAGTGTATCTTTTAAAAAAACATTTTAGTGCACATGTCTCACATAAAAAGTGTCCTGTTTAGCAATCAATATGTTCAGACGGCTCCGCTTGTTCGTTAACTTTAACCCTGGGATGTCACAGGAAGACACTTGAGGACGTTTCCTCTCAGTCCATAACACGCAGGCAGTTTTACGCTTGAGCCGAAAGTCACGAGACCGAGAACGTTTTAAGAAAGCGTAGAATAGGAGCTTTCTCCAGTGCAAGGTGACTACTGTATAAAAAAATGTCCCGTGGAAGCTTTCCTACCTCTCCTTTGCTCTCTCTGCGTCGCCTCTGGCCGAGGAAGCTAAGAATGGGATGGAGAGGGGTAGGAAGGTGCTGAGGAAGAGGTACGAAAGAAGAAAAAAAGAATGCGGTGAAAAAGTGCACTAGTGTTATGTTCCCAGACGCAGACAAGACACGCTTTTCCCTTCTTGGTCAAGTTCTCTATCTTCATCGTCTGGTGGCTCGCCCATCTTAAAAGACATTGTCCTGAAGCCGGGGGAGCAAGCGGTCAGATTGGCGTGCGGTGTGCGGGGAGACGGATGTTTGGCTTCTGCATCTGTCCTGGAGGAATCTTGTGCGTTGGAAGTGAAGTCTTCGTCCACGGGGCTCTCGACGTCAGACTCCCCTTCCTCTTCTAAGGTCAGTTCGAACTGGAATTTCTCCCCCGCTGAGGCGATGCCTCCACCCATCGCTCCCATCCCGATCACACCGCCCTTGTCCTCAGGGGTGGAGGTGGGACTGTGAGGGATCATGCTCTGGTACCACTCACGGTTGTCCTCTAGAGTGTCGAGAATCTCCTGGGCGTCAGGGTGAACCAGATCCGCCCAGGTCTCCCATAGCGGGTGCACGATGTAGTCAATGAAGCCCACCTGATGGACGAGGAATGAGGAGTAAATAGGAGTTTGTGTTGTCATTATACAACAGTGGATTTACACACTAATAATTGGTAACTCTGTTAATATATAAGAAATAAATAGTACGTCATACAGTTGAGGTCAAAAGTTTACATACACCTTGTAGAATCTGCAAAATGTTTTTTTTACCAAAGTAAGAGGGATCATACAAAATGCATGTTATTTTTTGTTTAGTACTGACATGAGTAAGATATTTCACATAAATGATGTTTACATGTAGTCCACAAGAGAAAATAATAGTTTAATTTATAAAAATGACCCTGTTCAAAAGTTGATTCTTAATACTGTGTTGTTACTCGAATGTTCCACAACTGTGTTTTTTTTGGTTTAGTGATAGTTGTTCATGAGTCCCTTGTTTGTCCTGAACAGTTAAACTGTCTGCTGTTCTGCAGAGAAATCCTTCAGGTCACACAAATTCTGTGGTTCTTCATCATTTTTGTGTATTTGAACCCTTTCCAACAATGACTGTATGATTTTGAGATCCATCTTTTCACACCGAGGACAACTGAGGGACTCATGTGCAACTATTACAGAAGGTTCAAACACTCACTGATGCTCCAGAAGGAAAAACGATGCATTAGGAGCCGGGGGTGAAAACTTTTTAAATTTAAAGATCAGGGTAAATTATAACTGATTTTGTCTTCTGGGAAACATGTAAATGTTTTCTGTAGCTTCTGAAGGGCAGTACTAAATTAAAATATATGACATTTAGGCAAAATAAGAAAAATGTACACATCTTCATTCTGATCAAAAGTTTTCACCCCCGGCTCTTAATGCATTATTTATTTTAAAAATGCTGAAAACCAAAGAATTTGTGGGACCTGAAGGATTTTTCTGAAGAAAAGCAGACAGTTTAACTGTTCAGGATAAACAAGGGATTCATGAACAACTATCACTAAACAAAAAAACCTCAGCTGTGGATCATTCAGGTAACAACACAGTATTAAGAATCAAATGTATGTTATCTTTTGAATGGGGTAATTTTTATAAATTCAACTTTTATTTTCTCTTGTGGACTATATTTAAACTTTTTTTTATATGAAATAATTTATTCAGGTCAGTACTAAATACAAAACAACATGCATTTTGTATGTTTCCTCTTATTTTGCAGATTCTGCAAGGTGTATGTAAACTTTTAACCTCAACTGTATACTATTATATGTATTATGATTTAGAATGATCTTAATATATTTTATTTTTAGATTTTTTTTATGCTTTTGTCATTTTTATTAGTTTTATTTTTTAATATTTGCTTGAATTTATTATTTCAGTTTTAGTTTTAATAATTTTTATTCAATATTATTTTATTAATTCTATTCTAATCTATTCTATTATATAAAAAATATTATCTAATAAAATTACAGATTATTTTAAATGACAGAATGAGGCCCAAAGTCTTTAAAGGATTAGTTCACCCAAAAATGAAAATAAGCTCTTGCGTCGTCGTTACTCCAGTAAATGGTGGTGGAAGAGAACAAACTTAATTTGTGTTTCAAAGATAAACAAAGGTCTCACGGGTTAGAAACAACATGAGGATGAGTGATTAACGACAGAATTTTCATTTTTGGGTGAACTATCCCTTTAAGGCCAGATTGTGGCGTATCATTTCTCACTTTCCCTCACTCACCTGTGATTTCTCAATGGAAGCATTGTGTTTGTCACACATGGGGCTGATCTCCATACCCTTGTCTCTCTCTCGGTCCCCCTGAGTAAAAAACTCCACCATAATGCGATCCGTCCACTGACGGTACAGCTCCAGGGGCTTTGTAGGGTTGCTCAAATCAGCACAGTGCACCATGTTCTGAAGAACCTAAGCATTATCCACACATTTTTAATTATAAACCTTTTCCATACAAAGCAAAAATGAATTTCTAACAACATAAAGTGACTCAAAATATACCTGAATGCGATCAGAATAGTTGTCTAACAGCAGCACGCCCAGACTCGTCACCTTCTTGGTCTCTACCATGGTCTTGAGATCCGCTAACAGGTTCATATGCTTTGACATATCAGTGGCTAAGACCTGTAAAAAGTCAAATACACGGGGTAAATAAAAGAACCACGTGTTGGTTGTAGCTCTCAGATTTGGTCATCATCATTGCCTCACAGATTTGTCATTGCCTCCATTTCCTCACCATGTCAATGACCATTTTGCGTAGCGACTGTCTCTGTTTCTTTGTCAGGTTCTGGAAAATGTCACAGTTTTCTTCCTGCAGCAGTTTAAAGCCAACGGCCAGGTGGTGGTTCTCCAGAACAGAGGAATCGTTGTACATGAGAGCCAACTCCGAGTCTGAAAAAAAGTATTACGTTCTTAGTCAACAACACAGAGTGTGCAACCACAACGACAAGTTGCTGGTGCTCTGCCGTGGCCACTCACTTGTGTTGATGAGGAACTGGTTGGACACTCCAGGGTGGTCCACGTCATGTATTGCACTAGCAAACATTGCAGCCAAGATTTCAAGGTCGGTGAATACAGCCTAACAAAACAGAATTGCAAATTTGAAACATCTTGCTTCAGAGACTAATGAGCAGATGATGAAAAGGGAGTTGACTGAGACAAACCTCAAGGGCAGGGGTGGACAAGAGGACATTGGTGGACTGGACCACGTCAGCGGCGTGCATGCTATTATGGTACGCTACATCAGAGTGGTAGTTCTCCTCTAATGCCATCATGTAGGTAATGAAAGTGTCAACAGGTATTTTAAAGGATTTCAACAGGTCTCTTTCCTGTGGATTACAAGATATTTGTTATAGCAATTGTTTGAAAACGGCATAAGAAAAGTTTTATGTTACACTTTTTGTACCTGGAAGATCGTGTACATTGCTACCGTTAGCGGTCGGTTGCCAGAATACTCAGATATCTTAAAAATATCCACACCCCATTTGTCAAAGTCCTCTAACTCCTGCAAAAAGGAGTTGGATGCAGTTAAAAACAGCATTGGGCTTTGTTATAAATACTGCAGATAAAGTCCATGTTCACCATGGTGATTGTAGTTTGCTGATAGGGTGTTTTACTGGCCGTGAGAGCTCACCTTGGCCAGCAGATCTTCCTGGTCAGTGCTGATGCCAAAGCGTGGGATGCTGGAAGCTGCGACACTGGAGCTGTGTGTGGGTTTCTTCACTCCACTGATCTGAGACATGGGCCGCTTTTTCTTCTCCTTCTCCTTGGTTGAGGGGGACATAATCTCCATATCATGTTGCTTCTCTGCAACACAGATTCATTTTTATAACTACATGCTCATTAAATGCACACTGAAAACCTGGGGGGAAAATGCAGCTTACGTTGGGAAATAAATGGAAAGTTTTAGGAATCAAAACAAACAAATGTTACTATGTGAATCATTAATCAAAACTGAAACAAACTTATAATACTGCTTAAAATTTTTTTGCTATATCGAAGCACAGAATGGTCTTCACTCACACACTTAAAAACAAAACTATTTTCACTTTACACTTTAAAAAAACTGTGAACTAACAAACAATAAACGACTGTACTTTTATTAAAAAAAAATGGAAAATACATTTATTACACTATTTAGTCATTGTTTATGTTAATAAATAAAAACACAGTTGCTTATTAACTAACATCAACAAAAAAATGAATAAATAGTGTAATAAATGTATTGCTCATTGTTTGTTCTTGTTAGTTAATAAATTAACTATTGTTAACAAATAACACTTTATTGTAATATTTATATTATATATCATTTTAGCTTTATTTCAATTACCAGAAGCAAATTTTGGTAAAACTTTACAATAAGGTGTCAGTTGTTAACGTTAGTTAATGTAACTAACATGAATGAACAATACATTTATTATACTATTTATTCATTTTTTGTTAATGTTAGTTAATAAAAATACAGTCGTTCATTGTTTGTTGATGTTAGTTTAAAAAGTACATTAACTAATTTTACCAAACACAACTTGTGATTTTAATAATGCATTAGTAAATGTTGCAATTGAAATTACCTAAGATTAATAAAATAATATATATATATATATATATAGAAAATACATGTTGCAATTGACATTAACTAAAATTAATAAATGCTGTATGTAAATGCTAAGTATTGTTCATTCTTAAATCATG
>JAHKKF010520486.1:0-12148 GCA_019740295.1 Labeo calbasu | reverse complement strand
TGATTAAAAATGACTATATTTCTTGTTTAAAATGAACCCAAAATAGGCCGTAATAATATGTTTAATAAATGCACATTAATTAATAAATTGAATAAATAATACACATTTTTAAATTGCTTATTAATATATGTTCACCTTTGAATTATTGCTCATGCCTCTTGTAATTATGTGTCTGATTTTTAATTTACAACCTGTTTTGCTTTCAATTTAAGCTATATCTACATATAGTGTGGAATTTTTTTAAATGATAGTTGAGTTAAATAAAACTACCTAGAAGGGTGGGTTAAACCAAGGGTGGGGAACCTTGATCCTGGAGGGCCGGTGTCCCTGCAGAGTTTAACCCACCCCTGGGTTAAACATTTAACCCAACTGCTGGGTCAAAACAACGAAGTGTCTGGGTTTGTCCACATTTAACCCAGTATTTTTAGAGTGTAGTTTACTTAATACTGTAATTCATTCGTAATCAATTTGGTCAATTGATTTAATGATTGCTGTCAGTTTTCCATGCTTATATTTAAAACTTTGCATCTTGATGAAAAGATGCATGCAAACTACAAAGCAGACCACCTCCGTTTTGAGAAAACCTTAAGCCATTGAAGATTTTTTATTCTCACTACTTCAAAACTACATGACTAAAGTCCTTTGTGGCTCACATCTGATGGAAGCTCAGCTACTGCTGCAGTGTTTGAATGTGGCACAGACAAACCCAGTCTCAAACCTACAAGATAGATGGCTGTGAGATGGACACACTTCTCAGTTGTAGGTGCTGACTGAAGTTTCTGTCGAGTTGGCAGTACATGGACCACATTTCTTAGGGAGTCTAAGCGTGACGTCAGTCAGTTTGAGGGCCAGATCTGAGGGAAAACCAGTGATCTGTCTGTTTTTCCCAGAGGCGTTTGACTGTTGTTGTCTTATTTGTCTGAGAGTGAATACTATGGTGACAACCCTGTGAATTTGGAGCTGGCATGCTTCCACTTCCTGCTCTGTTCCAAAACCTAGTAAGCTGCCTTGTTACCTAGATAGGTAGCTGTCTTTTAAGACAACATCCTTACTGAAATGGAACCTTATAATCAGGGGTGCACATAAGTGGTGCATAGGTGTGCCTGTGCAACCAAAATAAAAAATGCACTGTGTAAAAAAGTTCAGACCACTCCTTTGTGTTAATGCACAGTTACCATTTTAGATCAACAAGCTGTAAGGGATAATGTACATCAAGCTGGTTGTTATCGCAGAATAAACCCCGACAGACTTCTGGACTGTTGTATAAGATTGAAGGGCTTTATTTTGCAATAACAACCAGCTGGGTGTACATTATCCCACTTATTACATGGCTACTTGACACAAAACTAAGTACTTAGATGTGAAATACTGATTTGAGTTATGTGAACGCAAAGCTTCGTTGAAAAAAAGCAAATGCTAGCAAGTGGCAAGTTCAAACATAAATAAGTGTGGTGATAAAAGACATGAAACTGTTTTAAAATCTTACCAGTTATCTTAGAATCCATTTCTGTCTTTGCAAATGGAAGCAGCTGTGTTTGTATGAAACAAGAGAGAGTGGGTCCACGATACCAGGATGACATAATTAAATAATTGTACACAGAATATGGAGTTTTATTATTTCATTAGCCAACCAAACGCAAAGCTTCCACGAAGAACAAATATTCTTAGCAAGCGATTAGAATAGCGCTAACTGCGGTTACCCAGATGAACCTGTGTTATTAGTTTTTACCGGTTGTTATCGGGAAATAACATACCTTGGCAGCGCAGGAAAGGTAGGAAAGGGAGCTTCAGCAGAGAAACATTGAACTGAGATGAGATATTGTCAGGCCATAAAAAATCAGTTATGTCAGTAAAAACTAATTTACCTGTCCTTTCAGTCATTATAGTTTGCTTGGAGCATGCCCACTTCAGTTACATTCACAAATGCGGCGGCGCGCACAGTAGTCTGCGTCATTTCGTAATAAACCCCAAATGAAACTACGAGCACATGCGTGTCAGATCTGTGTCATGTTCAGCAGCGGCAGCAGCTCTTAAAGTAATAGCAGCCAAATAAGCTAATAACCCAGCTTCTGTTATGTCTGTTAATTAAAGAACAACAAAAATCAATAACATTTTGTAGCTTTAAGGATTCATCTATATTTAATTAAGTATTTAGTGTTTGATTAACTTTATTCAATTTCTATATGTTTCCTACTTGCTGAAGGGCACAGGTAAATAATAGTTTATGTATTGTTTTAAGTTCACTTAAATTAGAAGTTGGTATTTTTAAAAGTCTAATATATGTTAACATGAATAGCTCTCAATTATACTGTAATGTTGCATGGCTGTAGTTAAATATTAGGGAAAATAATTCCTAGAGAAATCAGTAATATTGGTATCAGTGATACTCACCTTCAGGCATAAAATATAGTAGCTGGTCCCCATTGAATTTAAAAATAGAAATGAGCAAATACACTGTAAAAAATAAAAAACAGTTTTTTGAGTCAGCTTAATATTATTTGTTACCCTGCTGCCTTAAAATTTTAAGTTCAGTCAACTAAAATAAGTTTAGTCAACTTGAAATGTTAAATTGTACTAAGTAACAACTTAGATATTTGTGTTTGCTAAACTTAAAAGATGGGTAATTAACCTAGCTGCCTTAAAATTTTAAGTTGATTCAACTCAAATATCTAAGTTGTCACTTAGTATAATTTAACATTTCAAGTTGAATAAACTTTTTTTGAGTTGACTGGACTTAAAATTTTAAGGCAGCCAGGTTTTTTTCAAAAACCAAGAATTATTTCAAGTTGACTCAACAAATTGTTTTTTACAGTGTACTGTAGATAATGTTCAGCAGACAAAAAGAAACGCATTCAGGTTTAAAACAACCTGAGATTGAATAAATGATGGTATAAAAATAAAACACTATGGCGGAATTGACAGGCAGATGACAGAATTTTCATTTTTGGGTGAACTATTCTTTTTAATGTTAATAAAACAACAAAACACAAAGAGAAGAATCAGTCAATGCTCTTCTAAGTATGAAGTGTTTCACTTTTTATAATAGGTAATTCAATTTCTTGAATGCTACTGCTAAATACACCTACCGTACCTGAAAAATAAAGCAATGTTTGCTTTATTTGTATTATGTTTATTTGTAATGTGTATCTTTGTTCTTATTTTTTAATAACAAAGATAAAATAATGGCCTAAATATCTGGCATTTATTTTGGTTACCTTGACAAGCTTTGATTTAAAAAAGGGAAATTAGTTTGGCTGTACTGCTCAGTCAACTTGTAAAATAGTAAAACCAGTCGTGATAAAATTGTGAATCGTGATATTTATGAAAAAAATCGTGATATGATATTTTTGCCTTATCGCACTTTAGTGGACTTAAACTTGAAAAATTGTGTGTATTGACGTCTTTCTGCGGTTAAAGTAAAATACGTTCTGATGTTCATTCATATTTTTTCTTGCTCTAAGTAAAGAAGAAAAGACAATTGGTTCACGTGTCAATTGATTAAATAAGGCAGTACTACGATCTGTTACAACACATTAAAGAGCCACAAAATGGTATTTGTTTGAATTTCTTAAAAAATGACAACATTTTAAAGCGGAGACCTTGTTTCATATCAGAAGCAACCAGCTCTGTCTTTCTCGTTGGTGCGTTGTAAGTGTCCTTTTTGCTCCACTATGTATTTTTCACTGCGTGGGGACATGATGTGAAGTGTGAGAGCGGCATTGTTTGTCAGACATACCAAAATGCGATCGGCCTAAATTATGGGCAATATAGTGTGCCTTTCTGTCATATGTGGCTGTATGTAGAATTGCATTAAATGGTTAACTTGAGCATTTAGTCTGACAGCACAGCTTTCTCTCTCCATCACTGCAACCTCTGTCGAGTTTGACCGAGCCCTTCTCAGAAGCTTCTCGTCCCCTGCTATCAATCCGCCCACCTGACCATGTGTTCGTGCCTGTGTGTGTTTTAACAGGTGCAGTACCGAGAGCTGAAAGCGGAGCCCAGTCACAGCCCAAACAAAAGAAAGAAAAACAACCCAGGATAGCTGCTCTTGTCACACGGATGCTCTCCCAACGCCAAGGAGAAGGAGAGGACTGACCGAAACCAGCCTCTTTATGTCTATCTTCCTCACTCTTTCTCTCTCTGTTTCAACTCCCGCCGCGGAGATCTAAAGAGCGCGGTCAAAGTGAAAACGGGACCATTGTTAATTACCATCCGTCCTTTTTTGGGTTTATTTTTGTGAGCGGCGAAAGCTCTTGACCCCTTTTAGAGTCAAACAGTCTGGGTTATTTGTCAACGCTCGCCACTAGCCAGACAGCTCTAAAAGCCAAGGTGTCCTTCCACGGCAGCAAAGGGAGCCGCTCTAACCGCAAATAGCAGGATCAGCTGATAATACGCCCACCTGTGCCGACACAACCTCGCCTCTACAGAAGGGAAAACGACGGTGGTTAAGTTGCAGTTTGCACCCTATAATTTGCGCGGCACAGTAACTGCCATATCTAAAGCTATCCGCAGCTGTCGAGCAGCAGTTATCCGAGTCGACAGCTGAGCCCGTTACCGTCCGATTTATGGCTGTAACTAAAGTGCTCGTCGAAACGACTCCAAAAACGCCCAGTGCCAGTGAGGTTTGCGATCTTTACGTCGTTTTGATGTTCTTTTAACGGTATGAATGATGCATGCTGCCATTGTTTATTGTAAACCTTCTTCGACCAATAGAAGCCTCGTAGTGGGGATTGAGGTGTTTACGTACCCTTGCATCATTCCCTCTTCATCCTTTGCTCCCAAAGCTCCACGCAGTGCCACTCCGCTAATAAAGATGTCAGTTTTAGCCACCACTTCTCATTTGAAAGTCACGTTCCCCTGTGCCGCAACCCCACGTCGGGCTCTAAAGGCCGAGCGCCGTTTCGCACGGCCGAAATCTTCTGAAAAATCCCAAACTTGAAGGGCGAATGTCTGTGTGTGTTTTCATTGCTGTGGATTGGCTGCTTGACAAGAAGTCGATAGCCTGTGACAGGCTGCTTTAGGGCCTCGGGGGGTACCGGAGGGCAGAGGTTTACTGACGCCGCCGAGGAGGAAAAAGGAGGACGCGGGCTGCTTTTTTCGGCGCTCCTCCTGTCGTTCGGGTTTCTCTCCCTCTGTCATTTCCTCCGCTTCATCCATCCGCTTGCGAGGGAGGTCACGGACGGGTCCGCGGGGCGCTCTTGAGGGACCTCGGCGTCGCGAGCGATGAAAGATCACAGCGCGGGCTACATCAGAAAGGACGCTAGCCCCGTCCCGCCGCCTCCCTCCTGACTTCTCATTTGCCGTATCGCATCTATCATATGGAAAGACCATTGATTTGTCGAAGGGAATTCCATTACAAAGACAACACAATCCCCACTGAGCAGGACACGGACGGTACTTCAGTGACTTAAAGTGCTATAAAAAACACACACACAGCAGAAAGGATAGTTTTCTAAGCCTGAATGTGTTTCTATGTACTGTACGTGTTGATTTAAGTTGTTCGGTGGGTTTATCGTGAATGGTTTTTGCATCCCAAAAGCTTTTTGTTTCGTACAAGTGCACATGCTATGTTTGCAAGCAAACCAAAGTGGATCTTTTTTTTTTTTTTTTTGAAATATATAAAGAGAGACAACTATGTAGAATGTATCTATTTAGTGGGAAAAGGATAAAGGCACTTTCATTTCTACCAGATTTTTAAATTATTTATTTAACATAAATGTTTGTTTTTTGTAAATATTCTTATTGTAAAAAAACAAATGAAAAGCAGAATATATGTGGTCAGAGAATATATGTGATCAGTTTATGAAATTGTAATGTGTCTGTGTCATTTTAAAACCTGTTGCCTGTGATGTCATACTGCTGCCTGTGATTGGCTGAAACACAGTTGGCAGAATCGTGACAAAATTTAAACTGAAATATGAACTATGAAGAATCATAATTTGTCATTACTTTTAAAGATGTTTCGTTTCTTTTTTATATAATTATTGCTTGCGTTCATCAATAAAAAAAAAAATTCTAAGCATGTAAACAAGAATGACTTCTGCTGTGCTATTTTATTATTTCTGTATACTGTTATATATTCATATTTGTTATAATTTATTTTCATTTTAATTTTAGTTCAAATTTAACTTTATGTGCCTTTGTCAGTTGTATTAATTTTTTTTAAAAATTCTATTTAGCTTTTTTTTAATTTCAGTTTGACTTTTAAGCTTCAGTTTTCATCCAAAATATGCTTTTTTTCCGCTATTTTAATTAACGCTTTCCCCGCCAGCATTTTTGAAAAAAGTTGTCAGCGACTGGCAGCATTTTTGATAATTTTCACTAAAATTTCATGGCCCCCAGAATATTTCGTTTTATGAATATCTAAACATGCAGTACATCAAAATAAAAAATGGACCTTCTTCCTTAAAAAAAAAAAAAAAAAAAAATCGGTTTTATTCTAGTTTCAAGCATTCATTTTTTCAACACTTGAATGTAGATAGGTTTAATAAAAAAAGCAACATTTTGAGCAAAAAGCTGAGAAAATCTCATTTTACTACATCAAATACTACATCTAGATCATCTGTACTATTATCAAAGCGAAGATGCAGTAGATCATTTTCATCAGCACTCCTACAGCTTGCCCAGGCCTTTACCACTTCCTGGATCGACAATTCCCTCGCTAACATTAGGCAGTTTTCATTTTTATGCGATTAAGTGCTGATCATCGATTTATTTTTCATATGCATACATATGAAAGCGCTCGTTTCTCCGTCTTCCTGGTGTTTTTGATCGGCACATTCCAGACTCATTCAGGAGATGCCTAATAGCGCCCCCTAGCATATGACAGTGAAAACACAGAAACCCGGAAAATTCGGTGTTTGGCCGGGAAGCGTTGTCTCATGAATAACAAATTTTTTTTTACGTTTGGCGGGTAAAGAGTTAACAGTTTCAATTTTAGTTAATGCGAATATTTAGCATTTGCATTTGAGTTAATATTAAGTACTTTGGGTCCCACTTTATATTAGGTGACCTTAACTTCTATGTACTTACATTAAAATTAATAATTTGATACAATGCGCATATGAAAAAAAAACACAATGTAGCAAAGCTGTGACCACTTAAATCAATAATTTAAAATAAGCATTTTTGGCAAATTCAGGTAATTTACCACTTTTTGTACACCAAGACCGTGTAGAGAGATTTTCATGTCAATAGGACAAATAGTTGCATAGGTAAAGCCATTTTTATGTTTTTTTTTTCCCTCTTATAGCACCACCAAGTGGCTTAGCTCCACAATTTTTGTCCTGTGACCTCAGATTGAGCTCTTACATAGGTGTTCTGAGTTTGGCGGAAATATCTAATTCTGTTCAGGAGTTATAGGCATTTCACTAAAAGTGGCCCTGCCCCTTTCGAACGTTTTGGCCTCTGATCAGGCGAAAAACCTAAGACTAGTTTTTTCAAAAAATCCAAATACCAGAAAATTCCGCCAAATTTCGTTTTGTCTGGCCAAAGATTCCACTGACGTAAGACACTTGAGCCTACGACTGACGGTTTAGGAGTTATGAGTGAATTCGTACTTTTGATCGCTGTAGCGCCCCCATCAGGCAATTGGGGCGAGCTTTGGTCACGTTGTCAGCGGTGTGAGTACTACCATCCCTCCAAGTTTCAAGTCTCTACGACTTACGGTTTGGTCTGCACAATCAGTTTTACGTGGCGATCGCTGATCCTTGGCTGTTCTAACAATTACAACAAAAATTTCCCTTGCACCTTAACCCTCCTTAAACCTACCCATACCACCAAACCTATCCTTAACCTTAGCCATATCCCACCTCAATAGCAGCATAATTGTTTTGCAATCCAATTTTTTTTTTATGTAAGTACATAGTAGTTAAGGCCACCTAATATAAAGCGAGAACATACTTTGAATATAAAGAGTTTCCATTCTTATCTACAGATCTTAGCGGTGGGTCTTTTGTAGACAAACACACAGGTGTGTACAAGCTGGTTCATCTTTCACACGCCGAGTCATTCATTTCTTACACCTTCACCTGTGCTGCTATATTTCAAGATGTTCACCACGAGCCAAGTTTCTCTAGCGTACACCTCACGACGTAGGCGCTCTTCACACGCTCTCAGAATGATAGAGGGACTGTGTGTTCCTCCACGGGGGCCAAAGGGGGCTCCCCTGTGCTCTCAGCCTCTGTGGCCTCCCATCATTTGTTAGTCTGGCTGTTTCTTCCCTGTCTGATCCCTGCTGTTATTCAATATGACACCGTAGCATCACACGGCGTGATCCAGTACAAACGGCCGTTCTGCCAGACGCTAATAATCACGGCCACGCTGAAAGCAAGAACACTTGGGCTTGTTATTTATTAACCTCAGCATCCTCCATCGCTCTTGGGCTGTCAGGCTCAGACCATCCGCAGCGTCTTGGGTTCTAATCCCAAAGCTGGACTCGGTGATCCCTCGTCACCTCCGGAGGCTGCATTGTAGTTGAAAAGGGCATGATCAGGAAACGGCTCATTCTTCATGGAGGTCTTGGATAGATTTCTTGCTTTTGTACTGGAATCAGTTGTTTGGAGGGAATTGATTATTAACCCCACATGGCACACACATGAGTTCCCTCCATCATCCTGGATCAGAGAACTGTGAAGTCATGTCTTAGACTGGGCTTCAGCTGATGTTTGGTTTGTTCATTTGGAACAAAGGCATGGAGGTGTATTGCAGAATCGTCTAATCACAAATTATATGTGACCCTGGACCACAAAACCAGTCATAAGTGTCAATTTTTCAAAATTGAGATTTATATATCATCTGGAAGCTGAATATATAAGCTTTCAGTTGTATGGTTTGTTAGGACAGGACAATATTTGGCAGAGATACAACTGCAAAAAAATCAAAATATTGAGAAAATCACCTTTAAAGTAGTCCAAATGAAGTTCTTAGCAATGCATATTACTGATCAAAAATGAAGTTTTCATATATTCATGGTAGGAAATTTACAAAATAGTTTCATGGAACATGATCTTTACATAATATCCTTATTTGGCATAAAAGAAAAATCGATCATTTTGACCCAAACAATGCATTTTTGGCTATTGCTACAAATAAACCCGTGCTACTTAAGACTGGTTTTGTGGTCCAGGGTCACATATACGCTACAAGTTATTTCTCATGATCTTCTTAAATGAATTTCTATACATTTTTATACAACTTTTTTAAATGAGTTAAACCAGATGGACAGAGAAAATCAGCCCAAGTGTCTAATATTTATGTGAAATCATTCTAAAATCATCCCAGATCCCAAATGTACGCAGCTGCAATCGAGACAAGAATTAGTATTGCCAGTTCTGATATAACATTTGCTTGTTCACTATTATGGAAGCTCATTTCTGTCACTGAATAAAAAATAGAAAAGGTAATTGAGACTTTTTATCTCACAATTCTGACTTTTTTCACAACTGCGAGTTCACATCTCACAAATCGGACTTTTTTTCTCAGAATCTGCGAGAAATAAAATTGGAATTCTGACTTTTTTTCAGAACTGTGAGATATAAACACGATTGTGGGATACGAACTCACAGTTTTTACTTTTTTCTGGAATTGCATGATATAAATTTTGAAATTACGAGTTATAAAGTCAGAATTGTGAGATATAAACAATTCTGAGAAACAAATCAGAATTACGAGTTACTAAATCAGAATTTTAAGATATAAACTCGCAATTCTGAAAAAAGTCACAATTGCGATATACACCTACATAGATCTAAAGTTTATTGCGAGTTTATTTCTAGCAATTTCGAATTCATATCTCGCAATTCTGAGAAACAAATCATAATTACGAGTTATTAAGTCAGAATTTTGAGATATGAACTCGCAATTCTTGGAAAAAAAGTCAGTTGTGAGATATAAACATAGATATTAAGTTTATTGCAAGTTTATTTCTCGCAATTATGAGAAACAAATCAGAATTACAAGTTAGGTCAGAATGTTGAGATATAAACTTGCAATTCTGAGAAAAAAGTCACAATTGCGAAATATAAACTTATATAGACAAAGTTTATTGCAAGTTTATTTCTCGCAATTCTGAGAAAAAAAGTCACAATTGCGAGATATAAACTTAGATCTAAAGTTTACTGCGAGTTTAATTCTCACAATTTCAGATTTATCTTGTAATTCTGATAAACAAATAGGAATCAATAATTCTTAAGTCAGAATTTTGAAATACAAACTTGCAATTCTGAGAAAAAAAAAAAAAAAAAATCACAATTGCGAGGTACAAACTTACATAGATCTAAAGTTTAAGTTTATTTCTCACAATTTCAACTTTATATTGCAATTCTGAGAAACAAATGAGAATTACGAGTTAAGCCAGAATTTTGAAATATAAACTCGCTATTCTGAGAAAAAAAAGTCAGTTGTGAGAAATAAACTTATACAGATATAAAGTTTATTGTGAGTCTATTTCTCACAATTTCGAGTTTATCTCGCAATTCTGAGAAAGAAATCAGAATTAAAGACAGAAAGTTGAAAAACTAGCAATTCTTACTCTTACTCTTTATTTTTTTTTTTACAGTTTATTGTGCGTTTATTTCTTACAATTTAAACTTTATATCGCAGTTCTGAGAAACAAATGAAAATTGCAAGTCAGAATTTTGAAATATAAACTCACAATTCTAAGAAAAAGTCAGTTATATGATATAAACTTAGATATAAACTTCGTAAGTTTATATAAGTTTAAAAGTCGTAATTTTTCGTAATTTAATTTTGAGATACAACCTTGCAATTCTGAGAAAATTATTTTTAGGGCTTTATAACTCACAATTGCGAATTTATATCTCACAATTCTGTCTGTATTTCGCACAATTTTGAGTTTATATCCCGCAATTCTTTTTTTCTCATAATTCTGACTTTGTTACTTGCAATTGCGATTTTATATCCCACAATTCTGGAAAAAAAGGCAGAATTGGGAGTTCATATCTCACAATTCTGGCTTTATTTCTCACAATTTTGAGTTTATATCCTGCAATTCTTTTTTTCCTCGCAATTGCGATTTTGTATCTCAATTCTGAGAATAAAGTCGGAATTGTGAGATAAAAAAAGAAGTCGCAATTACATTTTTTATTTTTTATTCAGTGACGGAAATGGGTTTCCATACACTATATATTTCTTGTTACATCTATTTGTCTTAATTCATAGTTTTGATGATAAAAATGTGGAAAATAGCTAGAATAAAAAGCACAGGTGTGTCCATTATTTTTATTTTACAATTAAAGAAATATTAAGAAATGACATTTACGAAATAATTTATATAAAATATTTTTCAGCTTATTAGAAAATAATATTGAAAAATTAATACATTTCTAGTGTTTTACGAAAATAATTTGTACAAAATGTTTAGCACATACAAAAATCAAATCATTCCCAGTTTGAATATTAACAACCAAAAAAACAAAACATAAAAAGTGCACAATCACTACAGCATGAGCGCTATGCAGTGTGGGTGATATTAATTCTTATCTGTATCCATTCAGAACTCACTAATAGGACTTACACAACCACCAGGAAACGTTTTACTAGAAGTTTAACAAAGCCGGGTCTACAGATAGATGCCCATTTCTTGTTCCTCTACAGAGACTCTCTTAGAACTAGTCAAACTCAGATCGTCCAGCAATCAGTGCCGCCCCCTCCGCCTGCAGATCGTCAAGCAGCTGCACGAACAGCTTCGTTTGATCCCCATGACAGTGTCTCAGCGCAGGGCTCACTTGTGACACATACTGCTTCAAATTCAACACAGTCCTCAGATCCTTAGCCAGGGTCACTGCCCGAGAATCTCCCCAGGAGGAGGCTAGCTCATCCGGACAGAGACGGATCAGTGTGCGGCATACAGTGGGGCTTAGGTCCAGAGGTGTAAGGGGGGTTTTGTAAGTAGGTACGTGTCGCTCTTGGAGGTAGGTGAGGAACAGGCAGCTGAGCATCCATGAGCAGGACTCTATGAAAGGCAGATCTCGAACCTCCAAGCAGGGAGCGTCCAGAGCTTGGTCACCTTGTTCCGCACAGCGAAGGAGCTCCTCACGTAGGGCTTCAAAAGTAACCAAGTCTAGAGGGGTCTGACCTTCATTGTCACGCAACTGTAGAAGAGGAGAGCCTGGAAAATAACAAGACA
>JAHKKF010520483.1:0-15398 GCA_019740295.1 Labeo calbasu | reverse complement strand
GTTTGGAGCAACATGAGGGTGAGTAAATGAAGGTAATTTTTAACTGTCACAGCTCTATAATTTTACTGTACCATATCTTAACAATTTTCTGATTCAATTTTCTAATGTCTATTCTTCCTCTTCTGTTGATGCATGAAATAGAAAATTATTGAAAACTCTATTAGGTCTCCTGAGCTACAGTAAAACAGCCATAGATCAATACAGTTTTCTTCTGGATTGTCAGCACTCGTAATGTTTCAGAAGAGTGAGTTTGACCTTTTCTTCTAGGGCCTTTAATTTGTGTGTCTGAATTTGTGAGATGGAACTGCACAAATTTGGATTTTGCCTTGTCATACGTCAACACACACTCATACACATCCATTCTGCAGTAAAAACTGACAGGGAAATGTTTTGTGAAACTGGTGACACAGAAACAGGCAATTATTAGAACACTCTAATAATAGAGAGAGAGAGGAGGGATGGAGCCTGAACGAAGGGGAAGGAGACAGAAAAGACTTTCATCTTTTGTCTCCACCAACTTAATCTTCATAAACAGACTGCTTTTATTCTCTAAACTCAACCCTGCCTTTTTCTTGTCACACTCTTTCCTCCCATCCTCACCCAGTTAATGTCAGTCTTTTTCTTTCTTGCTTCCCTCAACAGGATCTACCTCTTTCTTTTTGCATTTCGACTGTGCATCCACTGAGACACCTTGTCTGCTGTTTCTTGTTCTTAAAAAACAGCTATACATCCAGACACCAAACCAAAGACAAGATAAAAGCTTTCCCTTTACCTATAATCTCTCTCATTCTCGATTTTTCACTCTCTGCTTCTCTTCCTGTTGTTGTGGTGGCCGTCAGCAAGATAGGTTGTGACATACTTATTGGCACTGCAGTTTAAGCTCATTTAAAGACTTCATTATTCTATCCCTTGAGCCCTCTGTCAAACTCTCTATCTCTATCTCTGTCCCACCCCTCTTCTTTATTTCCCATTCCCTCTTTCTGTCTCTCTCTCTCTCCCTACCAGCCCCCCTGTCAGTTTCAATGTCTGTGGTGTCAGAAGCTTGTAGTTCTCCCACACCACATACACACATTCACTCCCTCTTGGCCCCTTAATGAAGGACAGACAGCAAGAGGGCGTATGTCACTTGCCATAGATAATGTCTCAGAGAAGTGCAAGATGTATTGAACATGCTCCGAAAATGTCTGACAACCACTAGGCTGAAGCTGCTACTAGAGCCACAGACACTGATAACATGAGAAAGCAGTAGGACTGCCTTTGCCTCAGGTTCAACATGGAGCTCATTATTATCACGATTCATGCTGACAAGAATCAGAGCATGGCATATTCATTATTGCAATGCTGTTAAATGTCATATTAAATGGGTTATATAAGCTGGCTCTGAATGCACATAAGTGGTTTTCTGAACAATTAGCCTGTAATATGACAGTAGATCATATTTAAAAGCCTGTTGTTTGAGACCTATTGAAATTCCAGTCCATCACTTTAATGTCAGTTTCAGTGAATTATTCTTGAAATCCAAATTTAGTCAACATACGCTAGACTGGTTAATTTCCAAAAAAATAAATAAATAAATAAAAAATAGCTCACTAAACTCAGTGACACGAATCATCTGTGGTGAGTCATTCTTAGTGACCCAATAATGCACTAGACAGCACTGGCACAGTTTTTGCAGTTGTTTTAGTTGAAGTCTTGGAAGTCATGTTTGATCTTGAGATATAACACTTGATTATAGCATTTTCTAGCATTTTCTAGCATTTTCTGCTAATTTTCACTAACAAGATATTTGGAGCTTCTTGCAAGTTGCTTATTAAATTGTCTGCTAAAACTTGAATGGATATATTTTAGGGTTAAGTTGTATCAGTTCGTAATGGGAAAAAAATATTTAGAAAATGTAATACTGTACATTTTAATGGAAATTTTAAAATTTTACATTTTCTTTATAAACTTTGCTTTTCTAGTGTAAAAAAAAAAAAGAGTTTCGATGGCGTCAATTCACAAATTGAATTAGAATTTAAAAGGCATTCAATTCAATTTTGAATTATGCACTCTATTCCATACAATCTATATTGCATTTGTTTCAATTCTTCAATTGAAATCACCTCATAAATGCATCAATAACCCTGAAAGCTGATGTCATTGTTTCTATGTTTGCACTTTTACTCACCTGTAAATTAGCGTCTCATCAGCAGTGCAGTTATACTGTATTTGATACATCCACACCAGGCTGGCTCCCATCATTCGACCCTTATCCCATCGCACTTGTGCTGAGGTGGAGGTCACTCCTTGTACTCCCACCATCTGCTCCTCAACCCCTTCGCTGACCACATCCTCACCTTCTGCCTGACCCTCCTCCCGTCCCTCCTGGGGGTCACTGTTAGTCTCCAGACCAGGGCTTTGCCCACTGGAAGTCTTTCCCCTGGTAATGTCCGACGATCCTGGGTCACGAGCTAACAATACTGTTCCATTTCCACGATGAGGGAGGGGGATAACCTTCAGGTCAACAAGTGAGGTGGCCTCACCTGCAGCATTAATAGCAATGCAAGTGTACGTACCATCATCACGAGCAATGGTCACATGTAGCTCAAGAGTGCCATTCCTGAAAGATGTGGTGCGACTGGAATTGCCAATGATGCGGTCATCTGGTGAGACCCAGTGCACTACTGGCTCTGGATCACCAATAGCACGACATTTGAGCGTTGCCCTTTGACCCTCCAAAACCCAGAGTTTGTGTGTATGTCTGGTAATAAGCGGAGGCTCACAGGCAAATTCCTCCTCAGGGATAGACCAGAAGTAACGTCCCGCTAGATGAAGGGGTGTAGCACACGTCTCCATATCATCACTGCGGATCAGCCTCCTCAACCAAAGCAGTTCACAGTTGCAGTGTAACGGGTTGCCCCCAAAATTTAAATTGATTACGGCGTTGTAGGGTGTAGGGCTGATGACCCCTGTCTGGGAGCGAGCAAACAATGGATCGGGTGGTAAAGTCTGTAGGCGATTTGAGGTCATATCCAATCGTGCTAGTTTGTAGAGCTCACTAAAGGACCCCTCAGCAATTTGGTCAATGAGATTGTGATCTAAATTTAAAGTGTGCAGACTGGCCATACTCTGAATGGCATCCCAGGGAGCCTTGCGCAGATTGTTGTAGGATAAGTCCAAGTCCTCTAGAGTGAGTAAAAAGTCATCAAAGGCCTCGGAGGAGATATTGATGAGTTGATTGTTGTTGAGAATAAGATGCTGCAGGTTTATCATGCCTACTAAGTCTCGTGGGCCCAGCTCTGAGATTCGGTTGCCATCTAAGTGCAATGAACGAAGACTTTCCAGATCTGCAAATGCCAGTGGCCGGATATGACTGATGGTATTCCGGGATAGTGTCAAATCCACCAGTCCCGTCATGTTGGCAAAGTCAGCTCCTCCCACTTCTCGAATGAAGTTATCAGCAAGACGAAGCTCAACAGTTCTGCGGTCAATGTTTGGCGGGACAAAAAGAAGGCCTTTGTCGGCACAAAGCGTGCTTAGAGATTCTGAGAGATTCCTGCAGACGCAGTGGAAGGGGCACGCTGAGACTACACCCCACGTCTCGCCGGCTACAGCTCCTGGAATCTGACTGAAAAAAGCAGGCAGCAAGCAGGCACAAGTGACCAGTGCCAGCCAGTGTAGTAATTGCAGTGGTAGGGTTGGTGAGGATGTGTCTGGGGAGTATCTGCTGGTGAACTTTGGCCACAGCGGAGGAGAGGGTTGACGAAATGCTTCAGGGGGTTTGAGGATATTTTGTTTCAGATGGATGGATGGATGAGGGGGGAATGAGGGGAAGTGTGTATTCCTATGAGGATGGCATAAAATGTGGGACGGATGTGGTTTTCTGAATGGCTGAAGGGGTGGGGAGTCTTGCATGGTAGATAGGGGAGTGATCCACAGACCTAGAAAAAGCAGAAAGAGAAAGACATCAGTCATCATGTTTCAAGTGTCAACTTTGTAGTGCTGATGTGTGTGGTTTCTATAACTCTGAATGAGCTCATGCAGTTGCTCTCCACAGGAATTCCTACGCTTGGGCGCCCTGTGCATAACTGCATGTAAAACGACAGCATAAACCTATGCCATAACCACACTCTCATACGCTATTGGTGGAAACTGCACCATCCACAAGCTTCTAAAAAGCATGGAAAAGCCATATAACAAATATTTTAGTGCTTTTTGGAAGTGGAAGCTTGTAAGCTTGAAGAAGAGCTGTTTGCTTTACTACTTGAACCTGCTTGAACAGATGAACTGATGCGTAAACATGCAGGAAGAGAGAAGGACAAAGAGAACGAAAGAATCATCACAACACATAAAAATGCTAATTATAGGTTTGAGACTGAAAAATCTATAATATCTGTAATTTGATCTCTTGCGCCAATTTGTCCCTTGCACTGAGTTGTCATCGTAAAATATGGGTTTCAACTGAGAGATGAAGCTAAAGAGGTAGCAAGTTCTTTGAGACTGTACATCACACTTTTGTCCTGCATTAGCACATTCAGCAAATGCTCTTTAACTGTGTCACTTAACACTAAGTGCATGTAATCATGCAGGTACAAACCAAGGAAAACAGCGATCAAAATCAACATGAAATGTTCCATCTCTGCATGTGGAATGAGAATGTGGACCACAGCTCAGATGAGCCGACTTACAAATCAAACATTCAGTCTTCCTCATCTCATGGCCAGTGTTGGGAAATAGCCTTCTAAAAATAGTGACACTACTAACTTAAATACATTTTTCATTTGTGTGACAGTTAAAATAATGTAGCTTTTCCAACAAAGGTACTTTTGCACTGTAGGTCAACTTAAAGGAGAATTTCACTTCCAGAGCAAAAATGTACATATAATTTCCTCACCCCCTTGTCATCCAAGATGTTCATGTCTTTCTTTCTTCAGTTGTAAAGAAATTGTGTTTCTTGAGGAAAACATTTCAGGAATGTTATCCATATAGTGGACTTCTATGGTGCCAGCGAGTTTGAACTTCCAAGATGCAGTTTTAATGCAGCTTCAAAAGTTTGGTTTGTTTGGTTCCTGGGCTGCTTAGCGTTTACACTGGCATTTTTGACAGCGAACCTAAAGATACTGAACCTAAAGAAACAGTGATACATTCACAACCTGATTGGTCGGGCTGAATGACGTATATTTCGTGATGGAACTTACCAAACACTCCAAACAAAAGTAAAAGGTGCGTTCGACAAAGCGGTCTGATCAGTGCCGCTTTAATTCGAATACACCTAATGGCGTCTCCTGGACTAAGCGTGCACATTGTTGCGTGTATATGATTTTATTTTCACTACCTGCGAACTCAGAAAGAGCTCATTAAAGGCTCTTTACTTCCTTTTTTTTTACTTCCAGAGCAATCGCACCAAAGTTTGTTTTAATCGAACCTAACATGACAAGTGTGAACACACTCTTAGGGTATGTCGAAAAACTTCTCCCTCATTTTCTCCTCCAACTTCAAAATCGTCCTACATCACTGTTTTACTTTTTTTATTTTTTTTTTCAAAAGGGCATTTGATCTTTTTTGCACTTTGACTTTGTAAACAGTGGGTCGGTACTTCTGCAGCAATGTAGGACGATTTTGAAGTTGGAGGAGAAAATGAGATGGGAGTTTTTCGACATACCTGAACTGTGTTAACCCGAATTACACTCTCAGAAAAAAGGTACAGTTCTGTCGCTGGGGTGGTTCCCAAAGGTACCAAAGTGAAAAGGTACATCTTTGTACCTTATCTACCCCTAAACAGTACATATTAGTACCTTAAAGGTACATAATAATACTTTGAAAGTACATGTTGGTACCTTAAAGGTACCTATTAGTACTTTAAAAGTGCCTTTGTACCTTTTCACTCTGTACCTTAGGGTGCCGCTGCAGCGACAGAACTGTACCTTTTTTTCTGACAGTGTACACAGACTACGCATGCACATCAAAGAGCTAGACAAGACAAGAATTTGAGATTAAGAAGCATATAATTTTTTTTTTTTAAATAACCAATCGATTTGCTAGATACAACCCTTCTTCCTCGGCTGGGATCGTTCAGAGTCCTTTGAATCTGCATTTAAACTGCATTTTGGAAGTTCAAACTCACAGGCACCATAGAAGTCCACTATATGGAGAACATTCCTGAAATGTTTTCCTCAAGAAACATATTTTTTTTACTACTGAAGAAAGAAAGACATGAACATCTTGGATGACAAGGGGCTGAGTAAATGATGTATAATTTCTTGTTCTCTCATACAGGGGTTGGACAAAATGATGTGGACACCTATTATAATATGGGTTAATATGATGTGTCTAGGCTACAGTGAAAAAGAAATGTTGTGATTATATTTTATTTCTTCATTGTCTGTGTTCTCTAGTTTGTGTATCACTTGTTTTCAGAAGTGTTTAGTACAAGTGGTCTGTGAACTGACATTTCAGACTTCCAAAAAGGACAAATCTTGCAGGCCCATTTAGCATGAGTGTTTGTAACCTTAACAGTCCAGTAGTTTAGTGATTGAAGAACAATGGTCTTTATAGTTATAACTTAGTAAACAAAATATGGCAAGGCAGCAAAGAAGAAAAATGGTTGAAACTTGAAAGTGAATGATAAGGTATGTCCAACGCTTAAAAAAGAATTATGTCCAAACAACACAGAACTGCTGCAGCAAAGTGACAGTAATGACCTGCAACATTTATCTTAAAGACCCTGTTTCCACAAAACCAACCACAGAAAACTTCACAAAGCCAACATCCTTGAAAGAGCTGCAGTTGTTAAAACTTTAATCACAGACACCAATCTTAAAATGTAATAAAGAAAAAAATATATATAAATAGAGCCATGATCATAAAACCTGGACAGCTGGGGCACCAAAATGAACTTCAACATCTGCCAGGGCTAGCTTGATCACTTGATTTTAATATTATCACTGTGAGCAGTTTTGGGAAGAGTCAGAAGCCAACTCCTTCCTCTAACATTTCTAAAGCAACTGGCAGATGTTTTGAAAGAAGGCATTCCTCTAGAGACTATTCAAAAGTTGTATGAATCTTTATCCAAGTAGGTTGGAAGCTGCGTTTAAGGCAAATGGTGGTGATTCACTTTAATAAAGAAATTGCCTGTTTCCCTGTTTCTTTTTCTTTCTTTCTTTCTTTCTTACTTTCTTTCTTTTTTGTTGTTCATTACTTATGTCATATATTAGTTGTACTCTTGATTTTTTAACAGTATTTAGTTTTATTTTTAGTTCCATTTAGTAGCTAACTTTAGCTAACTGTAACAATAGTTTGGCTTTAGTTTAATTAGCTGCATCTTCAAAGTAACATCCCCAGCACTGTGTCAGACTCACATCTGTAACAGTGATCTTTAAATAACCATTCCCAACTGTTTGTGTCCGCACAGTACTTCAAACACCCATGAATGCACATCATTAGTAGAGTTTGTGCTTGCTCACCCCTCTTCGATGTTATTAACAGTACAGCAGTAATTATGCAAATTTCAAAAAACAAGATAATAATTTTTGCAAAGTCATTACACTGAAAAATGCAGATAAATATAACCAGGGAACAATCAAACTTTACTCAATTAAGCATGTATTTCAGAACATTACTCATTAAATAGTGGCAGTTTCTCCTTAGTGTCCTCAGTGAATTTGGGACAAATAGGAGGGTTCTTTAACATTTATAATGTTCACACAGAAATGCCTAATTAAACCTCATAATTAAATTGATTACCGTATTGATTGGACAACCTATTCTGAAAGATTCTCACTGTGACCCTCAAGATTCTTCCTCACAGAAACTATTTTTTTTTAAAGGAATAAGTCACTTTAAAACTGTACAACTTTCTTTGTTTTGCAGAACATAGTAAAAGAATGGTATTTTTTGCACATGCAGTGAAAGTCAGTGGGGTTCAGTGTTGTTTGGACTCAAATGTTGTTCAAAACGTCTTCTTTTGTTTTCTCCAGAATAAAGAAATTTATACGAGTCAAAGATGTTAAGATGTCCACATCTTTTTCAAGAAATTTACAAAAAATTGTATGTCCATAGAAAGAACATTAAATGTAAATAAAGTGTCTGCTTTTAAGGTTTCAAATAAGTTTTTGGAGAAATAATGTTTGAAATAATGTTACATTGTCATTCAGTGTAACACAATATTTATTTAAAAATTCAAACGACATGCTTATTCTGATTTTACATATTAAAATATATAAAAGAATAAGGGAGCATATTAAATTTTATTGTGTTTTAAATGAGTAAAAAATTCTTACTGACAAATGGGCAAAACCCAAAAGATCGTGGCAAATTGTAAAAATGTATAATTACAACTAATTTGTATTTGGGGTGAAAGTAATTTGTCTTTTAATATGTCATAAATTGATTTATGTTGTAAATATGCCTGACAAGGTTGTTACACTGAATGACATTTTAGTGGGTGTCTTCTATAAATTAGGGAAAAATGTATGATATTTATTTATTTTTTTGCCCAGGAAAACAAAAACACAAATGCTTAAACCTTTTTCGTCTTTGACCCATACATGTTTAGAACAATCTGGTAAACAGTTTCATGTTGGGGAAAGCTATCCCTTTAAGAGATGGAATTCAATGAAGACATATGGAGAATGTCAGTGCTCTGTGATTAATAATTATCATAAGAAATACATTTGTTATGTGCTGTTGGAGGGAGAGGAAAGTGCAACTGAGTGCAATTTCCAACGTGCCTTTTAATGTCTTGGAACTCTGCATTCCCAGAAGTCTGTGGGAGATCGAGCAGAAAAACGCTATAGCGCTATGCGAAAGTGTCGGCTTCATCTGTCTCCTTTTCACTTTTCCTCTGTGGTCTTCCTTTGACCTCCCATGACCTTTGTTCTCCTCTCCCTCCCTCCCTATTTCTTCTCCACACCCCTTTTTTCAGTTTCCCTCTATTACCCAGGGTTCTGCTTATCACCTGTGTCCACTCTTTCCATCTGCCCTTGAGGTAACTTGAGAAGTGGTGCAACATTAGTTAAAGTATCCCTCCTCTCTCTCTCCATCTCCCATTCTCACCATCTTTAGCCACCTGAGAACAGACCAGCCGAAATAGATCTTGTCTCTCTCCTCCATCGATCCGGCCGCCCGGGATAGATAGCAGCCCTTCCTCAATATTATCAGGCCTTTTCCTCCTACCATCCTCTCTCCCTCTTTTTTCATCCTCCGCCCTCTGTGTCCTTTACTCATATTCGTTTCTAAGTTCAGGACATGCTGGTGCTTGTCTTGGTCTAATTTTATCTTCTAGAGCTATTGGGTGTGCGTGCATGCGTGTGTTGGTAGGGCATAGATTAGATTAGAATAGAATATAAATTCTGGTAATCCTTTTGTAATCCGTAATGTTATTCATGATTCAGACTGAATGAAAAACTACTGCGAGTGCCTGGCTTTAGAACGTAATAACCCTGTCCATTATGCGTGTGTGCGTGTGTGTGTTTGTCTCACGGTGAACATCTCTCTGCACTTAGCAAGTCCCTCAGCCCTCTTTCGCCAACACATTCTGTCCTCAATGCACCCCTCCTTTCTCCCCGTATCCCTCACTGCCTCATATTAAATCAGCCGCAGAGTTTTGCTGCTGTTGTCAGCGTCTCCACAGCTTCAGTGACCACAAAGCGGATGACCATTTGCTAATGATTATCACATCAATTACGTTCTGTACTGCACAAGACTCTGAAGAGAGCTGTCACACACACAAACACGCACAGTGGCTGAAAGACTAATTGAAGCAGCATTGACCGAGTAAGAATCATTACCATCCTGGCTTAGTTTTACTGACTCCTTGGTGCTCAAGTTGTACAGCAAGGAAGGCTTCCAGGAAGTCTTTTTTTCCAGGGCAGCATGACACCATAAACACCGTACTCAGAGACCTGTCATCAAACCAGCAGCTTTACCTGCTATTCTTTTATTGTAGTCACTGTTATCCAAACTGTGCATTTTATTTTAGTTTAGTTTATTATTTCGCAGGTTTATTTATTTATTTTAATCATTTATTTATTTATTGTCAATTGGCTATAATCTAATATTGTTTAACACATTTTATTTTAAATTCTCAAATTAGTTTTAATTTATTATCAGTTTAGTTCATTTATTGTCACATTTTAATTTGTCAAATTCCGATTTAATTGAGTATTGTTTAATTTGGGAATAGTTTTGTCTGTAGCTAATTTCGTTGCATGTTATTTTATGATTTCACTGACTTTATTATTGTGGCCTCTAGCAGCTCTTGAGGTTTTTCTTATATCCAGACAGGTATAAGCAGCACAAGTGGGATGTAGTGATGGGAAGAGGAGTATAGTGCAGGGTGCTGCCCATAGAAATGTTTCCCACTAGGACACAATTTATTGTCAACGAGAGTGGTCAGAATTTAGAGCAGGAACAATCTCATAAAAGCGATGAGCGATAGAGAAGCAAAGTGCATGTCTGAGACAAGAAAGTCTATAATACCAGGAGAGAGCTAACCGTTAGCGTTCAAGGACAGCTGCTTACCTAGCGCAGGAAGTATGCGATTTAAAATCTCACCTGAGCCGGAAAGTGACTACTCACTCTGTAGCTGCAGGAAATGACAACATGACCAGGCTGATTGACTGATGGTCCCAAAACCTTATCTGTCATGAACTATGAGTCCATTGCCTACTTTTGCAAGCCCTCAAAAAAATAAAAACATAAAATGAAATAAAATAATAATAATCCATCAAAATTCTAGATTTTTTTTTTATTATTATTATTATTATTGAATAGCTGTCAGTGGAGAAAGATAATGTAATTACAGCCCTTACCAGCAGTGGTTTATTTACCACACTAAACAGTAAAAGCTGAATGCTGATCGACAGTTGATCTTTTTGAAATTTCTCATTACCCAGTTTATTTTATCTTATCACGTTCCATTCAATTGCAAAACCACAATTTGAGTTGTATATGAAGAGTTTATTTGCAAAAACGGGTAACTCAATTTGTATTTATTTTCAGAATCATGTTTTTATTGTGCATTCCAAGTAATATCAATCAAATTGCAACTGGGTTGTTTTGATAAAGTAATAATAACTTTAACAAATACAGGTAACTTACACAATTAAAGTTCACTGAAATTGTTTTTTATATCTCAAAAGCAGATAACTCCAACAGTTGTTTTTTGGCAAAAGCAGATAACTCCATATCTTATGTTTCAGAGTTAAACAAAAACACTTGTTTAATCTCTGTAATCTCCTTAGATGACAATGCAGACGCTTGACAAACGTTGTTGTTGTTGTGATCATAGGCTGTATGGTTTTTTTTGTATGGCTGTATGGTTGTGATTACACGTTATAACTTTTCCCTCACCATTGCAGCGCTCTGCTTTTACAAGGTTTGTAAAAAAGTTTCAGCTTTTACTTTCACAGGTTCATCAAGTTTGTCAAAATTATCCATACTCAAACACTTTTAGTCAGTTTTGACGAAATTCCTCTCGTCTAATGCATCTTTTCAAAGTGACTGGCAGCCTTGTCACCTGACCTGAATACAGCGCACTGATTCGCTAACATGGATTTATCGGCTTCTGTTCACAAACAGCAAGGATGCTTGTCGGCTTCTGCAGTAAAACGTGAGCTTGCGATGCCTTGAAAGTGGACAATACCTGCTTTTTTGACCAAACATGTTTAGGGTTCACATCGTGGAGAATAACGCACAACACTCAGTTCATTTTTTTAAAAAGTGGCGTTTTTTTGCAAATGAACTCTTCATATAATTTTCTAATAACACTAAATTTAGTGGCCGAAGAGAAACAAAGCTCTGACAGCTGAAGAGTGATACAAGAAACTCTAAGTATTGCAATAAATAGAACTATAACTTCATATCTCAAAAGGCGGCAGTTCAAGGAGGGAAAATAACAGCATTTTGTATTTGTCAGATGTGATTTTCTGTTTGTTGAGGTAGACTTTGTCATATCTGTGTGTGCTGACTGTAATGTGCTTGAATACATAGATTATGAGGACACAATTATGTATATTGAAACGGGTATTACAACATAAACCCAGTTTATAAGGACACTCCTGGTGTCCTTGTCAACCAGATGTCTTAGAAAAACATATTAAACAGTTTTCTGAATTTCACAAAATTTCTGTGGGGGTAATATTAGGGGAAAGAAAATACAGTTTGTCTATGGAAAGTCCCTGTAAACCACATATACGTACAAGCGTGTGTGTGTGTACTTGTTTAACTATAATTGTGAGGGCCAAATGTCCTCACTTGTATAGTGAAATATGACAACCCACTAGTGAGGACATTTACTGGTCCCAAATGGTTAAAAATGCTAAATTGGACTTTTTTTTAATCTGGTGTTGTGCACGTTTCTGTGAGAGGTAGGTGTAAAACAAATGTGTGTGTGTGTGTGTGTGTGGTTTAGATTTACCTTACATTATGAGGACAAAATGTCACAGTATACAAAATCCTTGTCTTTGTGGGAACATTTTTTGGTCCCCATGAGGAAAACAGCTTATAAATCATACAGAATGATAGATTTTTTTTTTTTAATCTAAAAATGCAAGTAGTTTTGTGTGAGGAGTAGGGTTATGGTTAGGGTAAGGCAATAGAAAAAAAATCAGCTTGTGCAGTATAAAAACCATTACGCCTGTGTCGCCATAAAACAGGAAAACCCAACGTGTGTGGGTGTGTTTGCAAAAGCGAGAGAAAGACTGAGAGAGCCAGAAAGAAGGTTGAGACAGGTGGCATAGGTCACAATGAGTTTAAGTCTGCATTATGCTTTTGTGTGGATATAAAAGATGAGCTGTAGGTGATAGGTGTAGCCCCACATATATCATTTATATCATCTGATCTGTGGTATTAAAGACTTCTATCCTCTAATGAAATATCTTACTGTGAATTGAACTGGGGGATTTATTATCTGTGCAACAAAGAGAATCAATGATCCTCAGATGTCTCCTGCTTTTATAGGAAATGATCTTCAACACACACACATACACATGATCAAACGCGCATACACACACATACTCTTTGACAAATGGCTTTCATCTTCCTGGTTCTCATCTCACAGTTGTACATCAACTCTCCCATATCTTCGCTATTTTCCTCTGTTTTTTATCTCTCTCTTTCTGTCTGTGTGAGCAGTAGACGAAGTGACTTAATGTCGTGAAGTCATTAAGATGTAAAGAGAAAAGGCAGAGATGTGGAAGGTGTTCACAGTGTCTTTCTTACACCCAAACACACATGCACACTCACATGCACTGATATGGAGGCGGATGACGGCCTGACAGCAGTGATCCATCAAGCGTCTGAAAGGGAACTTGCCGAAAAGAGAAGGAAAGAGAGAGAGAGAGAGAGAGAGAGAGAGAGAGAGAGGAAAGCTGGTGTATTGGTGCATTTGTATTTATGTGCTTGTTGATGTTGCTAGGGTGTTTATATATCTAGATATATGATAAGATATAATTTAGTATAACTAATAATAAGAGAATAATGAGATGTTTGTATTTTTTAGTAAATCAAATGCAAGACTTTTTGACTTTTTGATTCTTTGTATTTCAGAAGAGTCTTATTTATCTGACCCTGCACTGACCCTTTGAGCACTGCACACTCAGACTCCCAGCATCGATCCTTCTAGGCATCTGATTATTCATCTAACCATGCTTTCATATGCCTGTCCATTTCTCTGTTTATTCAGTCATCCATCATCTTTCCATCCACCCTTCCAATTTGTCTGCCTGTTGTATATCTCCGTCTGTGTCTGCCATTCTATATGAATCTTTTTGAGCAGGTCAGTCTCATAATTCTCCTCATTTCCTGTTCTTCTGTTTCTGAGTTCTGTCTCAGAGCAGTGAATCAGCAGAATATAAACTCTGATCCTTAAGCACTGGAATGCGCTCGATATTCTGTAGAAAAAGATACTTATTTCTGTCAGTCTACATCTTGCATTTTATGTATTATTGGCAGGTTTGTTCATCTGTCATGGTGGGGACTTTGCATTTTTATAATGTCATAAAGACATTTACTATATTTATTAAACTGTTTTCCTCATTGGGACAGTTGGCTTCTTCACACAGTGCAGGTGTTTTTAGGTTTTACTATTCTTCTGGGGGCATTTGGTCCTAACAATGTAGTCAAAACCTGACCGACTCACACGAAAGCCCTGACTCAATATAGTATTTATTGTTGTCTATTTTGAATGTTGCTACATAGACTTAATTTATGAGGTCTGTGATTAGTTTTATAGCTAGGGAGGTCCCAAGCTGATTTCATGGCTCGGTATTGGGGCCGATTAAGCTATCCTAAGCCCGATCATTTATTTTATGTCAACTATTACACAGGTGTCATGCAGTAGGTGGCAGTATGCACATTAGAGTAGGTTTGCTTACCGCCATTAAAAGGAAAAGAGGTGACGCACAAGAACCAGTGATGTCTGTTCTGGAGCAGTGGTTTTCAAACCGGTCCTGCGAGCACCCCCAACAATGCACATTTTGTGGGTCTCTCATATCTGACACACCCATTTCAGGTCTTGCTGTCTCTACTAACGAGCTGATGAGTTGAATATAGTGTGATAGATGAGGGACACACAGTGTTGGGGATGCTCGCAGGACCGGTTTGAAAACCACTGCTCTAGAGCGTCAGACTATATGAGACATCGTTGCCATAACGCAGCGCTATTGGTTGCATTTTGCTTCAGACTGACTGACAGACTATGCCTATAAATATAGTTACTGTAGTAATTCCATTGATTCCTAGATGCCCCTTTTTACATTTGAGCCCCTGCCTTTGAGAAACTTTTTGCATGGCTCTGGATTGATTTTAATAACTATAATATACCTGAAGTGTGCAGCAAACACTAGGAAAATACAAAACAAAAGTTTTGGCTCAGGCCTAGGTTCCGGCAAATACTCAATATTCAGTGTCTTGAAACTTGATTGGGACGTCCCTATTTATAACGCTTTAACAAATAAGATTGCCTATGCCTAAATTAACCAATAAGGCCATTTTAGCTGACCAGCGTCCCAAGCTTGGATTTGCTGGTGAACAGCATGCGTCTGCTGGCACACCATCTGGACCAGCCCCACACCAGCATACACTGCAGCTGAATTTATTTTGGCTCAAGCTATTTTTCAGCAGGGTTCATGAAATAGTAGGATGTGTATCACAATGTAGAGTTTAACACAATGTTCACAGTGCTCAGTGAGCACCTCTCTCTTCTGCATGATCTGCCCTCCTTCATCAGAACCTGCTGTTCCTGCACAGCTACAAGCTAACTGCTAATGAGCTTGTTCAGTTTATATAATGCTGCTGCAGGGACATACTCAGGAATAGAGAGAGAGTTGATAGACATAAAGGTAGGACACAAATGGTAGGCAAGCTAGGAATAGAAAGGAAAGGAAAGGAAAGGAAAGGAAAGGAAAGGAAAGGAAAGG
>JAHKKF010520481.1:3200-14685 GCA_019740295.1 Labeo calbasu | reverse complement strand
GAGTTTAGTTCCAACCCTAATCAAACACACCTGTCTGTAATTATCAAGTGCTCCTTGAGATCCTAATTAGTTGGTTCAGGTGTGTTTGGTCAGGGTTGGAGCTGAACTCTGCAGAAAAGTCGATCTCCAGGACCAGGGTTGAGCACCCCTGCCCTAACCAGAACCCCCACCCCCAACCCCCAAAATGATAAATAAACCTTATATAAATACGATTCATATTTTTGTCTTTACCTTGTTATCATTGAGAAGACCCAATTCTAAGATAAACACTTATTTTTACGATGATCAGTGAATTAGGTGTACCAAACAATCACTAAGCAAAGAAGAATTAAATACCTAGCCCAGGAAATTACTATTTTCAAACAAGTTTGAAGTAATTTTTACCTTTTGTGGGCATTTTTTAACCTTTATATTAATCAATGAAGTCACTTAGAATAATAAGACATTTTAGGCTGTTATCACACAAATAAAATCACTATCAACAAAATTCATCTTTTCAATATGTAAAACCCAATAGTTCACCTTACTTAGATATAATGAGTTATCTTTACTTAGTTACTATACTTACTAGGTTTTATTAAGTTAATTAAGAAACCAATGACATTAATAAACCAGTGAGAGGCAGCAGTGTACTAATATGTTGCTAATGTGCAACATGACAGCAGAAGAAGAAGAAAAGAAAGTTTTTGAGATGGGGCAATTTTTAGTAGACTTTTCACTCACATCTTTCTTTCACTACTTGCATTCACTCATTTCCCAAAGTCATCTTAAATGCTGAATTTTCAATGATATATTTCAGAGAACAGCACATAAGCTGACTTCATAAATTAATGTTGATTTTCCTTTTTTTTTTTTTTTTTTAATACTCATTATAGTGAATAGTGTTACTTTTGGTTGGGCACTTGGAACTTCGTTTATATTCTTATAGTTTCCTTTCTATACATTTAGCAATGCAACATGAACTAAAAATTATTTGATTTCAAAGAAAGAAATGTATTAAATGGGTTGAAAGTGACCTATATTCTAATTAAATCATTAGGTTGTGTATTTTTCATGGTGATTAATGAGCTTTTACAATTTTACTGTTTTTTTAATAAACATCATAAGAAGCTTTTTAACTGGGTTTATACAACTTTTTAATATTAGGGTAATGTGCGTGAGTCACACACATACTTCAACATTCAGCACGTGAATTACAACAATGGTAACAACTCAATTTTATTTATTTTTATTAACTGTATTAATAACCATTTTATTAGCTTTTTGTTTGTTTTTTGTTGTGCTAGGAAAATTGTTGAGCAAATTTAATTGGCAAATGCAAACAACAACAGTAAAGCAAAGCAACTGCATAATTTATTCATGTCGCAATGCACTCTGGTAGTCAGTGAGTAGCTATACTAAGTCAAGAGTAAATATAAAGTAAATAATCAAGTACTCTCAACAGTTCTTTGTTAGTTACTACAACTCTTGTGTAAGTAAACTATACTAAGTAAGCGTTTGTCAGTACAACATACTATTCCTATTTCACTTTACTTTTTAAGGCAATCGGTTTCCACACTTTTTCTAAGTCAGCTAATTACATTTTACAGTGTAAAGGAAACACAAACGCTGCATCTGAATTGGCATTTAGATGTATTTACCCACTGTTTAATGCAGGACTTTAATGCATTTAACCTGCAGTTACAAATGCATGAAAAATGTTTTAATATTTTAATCCTAAAACGTTGAATGCTGATATTTAAAATTGTTTTAAAAAATGAAAAGGTATTTTAAATGTGGAATTACAACCACCAGTAGGTGTCAGTAAGTCACAGTTAATAAGTGAGTCATTGCGATTGAACCGAATCACTTAACGGTTGATTCATTCAGGAACGAAGCACTGTCATGTTGTTTAGAGACGCAAAATAGTGCAATGGCTCTGTTTGGAATGATTTTTGTTGGCGAAATAGAGCAAAAATAGACAATATGGTGTCTAAAACGTAAGTCTCTTAATATTAACTTATAGTTTATGTAACGCCACGATATTGACCCTGCCTGTTGACTACGATCTGGTTATTAAAGCTCACACTTGGATCTTATTCTGTTCTAAACGCCTCTGATTGGCCACTGCATTCTAAACTCAACAGAGTCGTGTGTGATTGGTTATAATGCGCAACGCTGTAAAAACGCGTATAAATACGCCTCCCAAGCATATTTTTTGGGGTGTTATGGGGGATCCCTTAATGCTTATGGGAGGTCCGGGACCCACAGCCCCCCCTCAATTGGAACACTGGTTGCAGGCCTGGCAAAGCATCACAAAAGAGGAAACCCAGTCTCTGGTGATGTTCATGAGTTCCAGACTTAAGGCAGTTATTGAATTAAAAAGGGTTGTAATTCCAAAGCATCAGCTGTCAAAAAACAAACAAACAGACAAACAAAAAAAAAAAACAACAACAACAAAACAATATCGTCGACCGTTACTAGTCATGGTATTGATTGGCATTTGTGCAACCAGTTGACACAGAATAAGAATAATTAGAAATATAAAATGTTCACACAGTCTGCTAGAATGATAAAACCACATGTGCTTGAACCTCAAAAGGAATAAATAGAAAAAAACCACTCACTGTTTCCTGCACTGTTGCTGCAGAAATAATGTTAACCCAAGTTGTACATGAAGTCCTTCCGGCTTGAGTTTGGCATGTACAGTAAATTAAGATAAAGTATGTGTAAAATAAACAAAATGTATTTCTTTTCTCTTTTTTTCACTTTAGGGTGTCCTGACTGCTAAAATTAAAGAGACACACTGGATTGGTCTTGCACAATGAGATGAATAATCAAAGTCTCAGTGAACAATGAGGGTTTGAGTGAATAATAAAACTCTCAATAAAACTGGAGTACAGTAAGAACTGTCTGTCATAAATCACTGGAGTAAATAAATACAGCTGATGAACACCAACAAGCAATAAGCAATAAGCAGTAAGAAAATCAGTTTTTTTTTTTTTAAACTAAATCAATGTATAAGACTGTAAATGTAATATGCACTATAGCCATTAAGTCTTCTGAAGCCATATAGTAGGTTTGTTGAAGCAGAAAACAATTTAATCACCAATAATCAGATGATTGCATTTTCACAACATGTAATGCAGCATGCTCTAGCTTTACTGATTTCTTACTGATAGTATGATAAATTGCTTGTGAAGTTGATTAGATAAAACAGTCGAACATGTGAAGGGATGAAAACAGGAAAACGCAGATAAGTGAAATGAGTAAAGAGCAATGCTACAGAAATAGATCTGCATAGATGTCAAAGGCAGCAGACCTTAAAAAAAAATCTATTTCACACTTTTAAAAATTTGACACAGATGAATCATCTACCATACTATTATGATTTTGTTGTTATAACTACTGCAACTACAAATACATAATAAAAAAAAGTCAAAATGCACCAACAACGCTGAATGGCTGTCAAATAAATTAATATTTAAAGAGATGGCATAAACTGCTGCAACAAAATCTAAAATCTACATTTTATTATACCTTATATTTGCTATTCAGACCCATAACTTCCTGTCTATATTAATAATGATGACTTTATGTGACTTCCTTATTCTCAGCAATCTCAATCTCTAGTCTCATAGTGCACATCTTCTGTCTCATTAGATATCACAGCTAATTAAATGGATTCAATGTATGAAAATTCTAGTTTTATACTTTCAACAGTTGCTTCAGGTGAAAAATGCTCTCAATACAAAGGTAAGGCTTGAATATCATCAGCATGCCTTCATTTCGTTTTCTAATGTTAATTCAGCAAAAACACATTTGGTAGAACATTGTATTCACGTAATAGATTTGATCTGTTCATGCATTCCCAGGGAATCAAACACTGTCAACACTGTCATTTAGATAAAAAAATAAAATAAAATAAAATAAAATAAAATAAAATAAAATAAAATAAAAACATATCTTTAAAATTCAAACACATTGTTTTCTATTAGGGTATGCACACCAGTGTGCAACCACCCAAAGTGTTCATGTTCTCAAGATGCTGCAAAGAAACGGTTAATGTATTTTTTCTCACTTGTCATAATAGAAAGTTGTTGCACAGGTCTAGTTGTCACAAGATCTTTACCTCAGTTACTGGGGATACTGGGGTAAAGGATTTCGAGTCAGAAATTATAAACATCCACTTTGATACCCTATTAAGTTAAAGAATTTTAATATTAAAATTGAATAATATTTGTAAATTAAATAATTCAAATTATACTATCAGTACATTAAAATACAGTACATAAAATTACACATGGCATATATTCAGAGTCAATAATGAAGGTAGATTTCAACTGAAAGAAATGAGACAAATATAAATTCAGGAAAAGTTCTGGACAGAAATAATACACAGATTCAAAGGTTCAGAAATTACTTCATTTTTATCGTCAAATTTATAACCACAGGTAACTCCACTGAAATGCAAGAAAATGAGAGAGAAGTTTATTGTCTGCACAGAAAACTAACAACACAAGTGAGTATAACATTTTTATGCATCCAATAAACAAGTTTCATAAACAGTGTGTCAAGATAAAGAATTTGTCTGCTTGCTTTTGTTTTCCGTATTCTTTATAACTTTTTCTATACCAGTCATGACAAGACAGCTTGAGGAACTTACAACCAATTACACCAGAGTTAGAGAACAACTCAACATCAACAACAGTGAGTTATGTTAGCTTCAGACTCATGCACACCTACTAGGACAAAGTGCACTAATTCTGGCTTTGACTGAACTCAAGTCAGTCTTTTGAACACATTTCTCCAACCACTTGATTTATTTTTCTTAATAACTGTTTCTGAACCAGTCATGGTGAGAAAGTCTGAGGAACTTAAGGCCAACTACACCAAAGTTAGAGAACAACTGTCCTTTTATGAGTTGTCCGTACTTTAGACCCATTCTCTTCTTTTCCCAAAAGCATCATGAACTAAACAAAGGATAATTTTTGTATGCTTTTTATTTCAGCCTTTAAAGCTCAGTCTTTGAACTGTGACATGACCTCAACAACTTTTAAAGGAAAATTGTACTTCTTCAGCTGTAATAAACTGAACTGGCTACACAGTCGTGCTTTCTGTGTTTCAAAAGGAGCTGATCTGGTCACCATAACCAGCCAAACAGAACAGGTAAGAACATTTTAAGTTGGATGTATGTTAAATCAAAGAATTATAAATTTGACCTGTTTAAATCACAATGTTCAGAAACAGCTTTGCATTATTATTCTAATAGAGGTTTCTGGTTTCTAAAATTAAAGACTGGAACTGGATTGGCCTCAGTGATCTGGAAACTGAAGGACACTGGGTTTGGGTGAATAACCAAACTCTCAATGAAACTGGAGTACAGTAAGAACTCTGATTACAATTATTTGTATTAATCAATGTAACAAAAATACATAAAAAAAAAAAAATCACATTTATCATTATCGTTCATCATGATCATTAGATTACTGGGTCATTTAAAGGGGTCATCGTATTGCCATTTTCCACAAGTTGATATGATTCTTTAGAGTCTTAATGAAAAGTCTATAATATACTTTGGTTAAAAATTGTAAAACAACACTCTTTTTACCTTGCCAAAATAGATCATCTCATTCTGGTCGAGGCTGCTTTAAATGCAGATGAGCTCTGCTTGCCCCACCCCTCTCTTCTCTCTGTGGATTGAGGAGCTTGTTTACTTTAGCCGCGTTTAGCTGCTAAACTTGCCAACTAGCACATTATTAGGAAAGGGGATCACAAAGATTCATAAAAAAACCCTTATACTCACTTCTGCTGTAAGTGAAGCTGGATTACGAATGATTCACGCGAACATAGACTGATATATGTAGATCGGGAGGTGCATTCCCTTCACAAACAAATGTAATCTACTGCATAATACTAGCTGCTCAGATGTCGGGAGTAAATGACGACCATTATGTTCATTATTACATCCAGCAACACAACACCCCAATCCCTCAATCAGAGATATTCTTGTGTAATTTACATCCCCGCTCCGGCATCGAAACGAAGAGGGCGGACTGTTACAACTGATCTGTGGTAAAACGCTCATGTCAATCAACTATCGTGGGAGCGGCCTCTGTGGTGTTGAACATTAATGTTCAAACAACATGTTAGAGTGAACTTAATATCCGATGACCCCTTTAAATCTGCATAATGGCATAATGACATGTGTAAAAAACAGTATGGCTTTCTCCAAAATTGAAGGATGAATATTGTTTTTTACTCTGATTGCCTGTTTCTGCTGTTAAGGGTTTTGGCACAGGAGGAAATCTGATAAAAGTGAACCTGATAACTGGAAAGAAGATGATCACACTGGAGAAAACTGTGCAATTGTGAAAATTTATGTCAATTATTTAGACAGTTGGTTTGATGTTTCTTGCAATTATCAGATGAAGTTTGTCTGTGAAAAGAAATATCAATTTGCTTTTGTCAGTGATGCTAATTAAGGGGATAGTTGACCTTTGTTCATCTTCGGAACACAATTAAGATTTATGATGAAATCCACCCTGTCTAGACAGCAACGCAACTGAAACATTCAAGGCCCAGAAAGGTAACAAGGACATTAATTTAAAAATTCTATGTGTCATGGGTTTGGCCCTTTTCTGTTTTCTGCGTTGTGATTTGGCAAACCTAGGGTATCATAGGGTATCATTACTACACTCCGACATTCCCCAATATAGGCCAGGACACAGCATTTTCGTTGACATATTTAATGAAAGGTGAAATAACACATCCATTTAGTAATGTTTCACTGCAGACATAAGGCATCCACAGCGTGCATTTCTCATTACAGCTGCTTTGTTGCATCACCTTCCGCCAAACTGAATATTTTTGTCTGCAGCTGCCGAACAAACCACATGGGGGCTCCCTTACAACATGGAATTACTAGCTGCCGCTGAACTCAGGAGGATTCACATCAACCTATGTACAATTCTATTCCCTTACACGTCACATGGTTCAATCAGTGGTTCTATTCCCTTACACGTCACATCAGTGGTTCAACCAGTGGTTCAATGCTTGTAGCTTCATAAAATTACGGTTGAGCCACTGATGTCACATGGACTATTTTAACAATGTCCTTACTAACCTTTTGGGCTCGGAACGTGGTAATTCACTTGCTATCTGTAGAGGGTCAAAAAGCTTTTGAATTTTATCAAAAATATCTCAATTTGTTTTCTGAAGATGAACGGAGGTCTTACGGGTTTGGAACGACATAAGGGTGAGTAATTAATGACAGAATTTTTCATTTCTGGGTAAACTATCCTTTCAATGAGGTCTATTTTGTATATGGAAAAAAAGCAAGGCTTAGTCGAATTTGCTTACTCATGTCAGATTAAAAATGTGATTCTTTTTTCCAGTGATTATTGTTATTATCTATCATTATGTAATAATTTTACAATATCTATAATTTTACAAGACTGTACATGCTAATACAAAAGCATTTTGTTTTGATGCCTCACACTCACTCATTTTGCAGTCAACTGAAGTGCTTTAGTATCACATATGAAACTGCTGTGCACTCAAAAACTATTTTGGCTAAATGCAAAATGTATATAGTTTTAATTGCACTTGTCTATCCATTTAGATTGCACAGTTTTTCTAAACCTTATGCATATTTGTAAGTTATGCACAACACTTTCTGCACTCGAAAAAATGTAGTTGATTTTATTTAAATAGTTATTTTGAAACCATATTTAAATGGCAAATCTGTTCATTGTGAAAATTTTAAGACAATTTATTCAGTTATAATGTATGAACAATGTTAAATGGCTAACAGTGGAACAAGCAATATGTAGTGTTTGACACTGAAACAAATTGGATTTCCTGATGATAAATATAAACATTTTAGTATATTTAAAACACATTCAGTTTATTAAGACTATTACAGAAAGTACTATTATTTAATTATGTATGACTGACAAATATGCATCACATTAAGTTTATGTGTAATCCATATGGATATTTTTTGAGTGTGTTGAGTAGTATAAAGACTTGTGTGCTGAAACTAACTGAATAACTGAACTGATGAGAATCCGATAATCCGATAATATTGCATTATATATATATATATATATATTTTTTTTTTTTTTTTTTTGCCTGTTCTGTTACTTTGTATTTCTCTCCTTTTAGGTCACTAATGCATCGTCCTCTACAGCTTTATTGATGATAAGACTTAATGATTAATAAATGACTAAATGTAATTTAGTATTGTTATTTTATTTTAATGTTATTTGTATTGGTTTGACTGGGTCACACATCTGAAGGGATGAAAACAGGGAAAACCTTGTAGAAGCAAATGAGTGACACAAGTAAAGAGTAATGCTGCAGAAATATATCTCTGTAGTCTTTATAAGCCCTTATGTATGTAATTGGATGCGTCACCAAAAAAAAAAAAAAGAAAATCTGCTGAAGTTTTAATCCACTTTAATCTTTTGACAGCCCTGTCAGAATATATTTTTAATAATTATAATTTTAAAATCATAATTTAAAGTTTTAACAAAACAAAATTAGCAAATAAATCAGCACATGTAAGGAAAATTAAATGATTCCCCTGGAACCAACTTCAGTACAAAAAGGTTGTGAATAACAAGAAGTATGATAAGAGATGTATATCATACTAGAATATAAGAGAACACAAAGACACAAAACCTAGCAGTTGCTATCCTGAGGTATCAAAGGCAGCATACTTCACACTTCTAAAAACAAAAGTAGAGATCAAATTTGTACTTCAGTAGTGCAGGTTTTGAGGTTTCAAGAACGAACTTGAGTAAAACAGTCGATTCACATCAGCTTTCTGGACCAGTTCCACAGTTTCATTAAAAAGCTCCAGAAGAATGATTTGTTTATTACTGAGAGAGTAAGAGGGGTCTGTGATGATGTTTCCTGCCTGTTTCTTCACTCTGGAGTTGTACAAGTCCTGAAGGTTATGCAGGTGCACACCAGTGATCCTTTCTACTATCCTAACAGTCTGCTGCAGTCTTATTATCTAATTTTCTCCACAAGAAGTCACTAATGCAGCCTTTACAGCTATATTGATTGATAAAGTGCTTGTTTCTCAAGTTACTCATTTGTACAGTACGTTGATATTTAAGATACAAAAGCCTTTAGTGACTAAGCTCTGACCTCAAAACATCAAACTCTTTCAAACTTTAAGAGCCTACAAAATTATTCTGACACTGGTGAAGTATATTATAATATGGTGATTTTTTTTTTTTTATATATATATATTTATAATAATGATTGCAAAAACTACTTCTGAATGGCTGTCAATTGCAAATATACTCTATTATTAATAGTGTAGTTTCAACACCTACCAGCAAGATCATTGGATCTTACTGACCAGCCAAACCCTGACAACTCCTGTCCATACAATTAAGTGCAATATGGGATTGTACTGTCCATACGTGACATACAATGCTGCTTGAAATTATGCTGAAACTGTGGTACTTTAGGAAGTGGCAAAATCTTCTGCAGCAAAATCGAAATGCTGAATATTAGGCAATAGACAGTCAATGAGGTTTTAAAACAGAGTCTACAGGTTATCTCTACTGTGATATTTTTACCACCATCCTCATTCTTTCCTCTTGGAGAACACAAGTACATTTCATTATTATTCCTTATTTCAGAGACCATCACATATTCAAACATGCAGTTTCTAGATTTGTCATCCTGGCTCATAACCTCGGAACTTCCTATCTGATTAATAAGAATGACACTTTATATGACTTGCTTATTTTAACAATCTGCAGCAGCACTCAAGTCTCATAGGGCACGTCTTCTGTAAGGCTTATGAAATGGATACAATCTATGCAAATTCTAGTTTTATACATTCTACAGTTGCTTCAAATCAAGAACGCTCACAGTTCAAAGGTAAGGCTGGGATATTATCAGTATGCACTACACTGTAAAAACAAACAAGTTGATTCAATGTAAAATAATTCGTAATCTGGCTGCCTTAAAATGTTGTGTTAAATAAGCTAAAAAACGTATGTTGTTTATACATATGTTGGAGTTCCTTAAACCTAGAATTAATAGTTGGGGTAACAAAGGTGAAGCTGAGTCAACTTATAAGTTTTTAGTTAGCCCAGCAAGATCAAAAAATGTACTAACCTAAATGCAAGTTGAAACAACATAAAATTAGTGAGACTAACATGACAAGAAAGTTGTGCTAACCTAAATCCAAGTTGAAACAAAATAAACTTAGTGAGACCAACAAACGTTTAGTTGTTTAAACTAACCATTTTGTTGAATAAATTTATGATTATAAGTTGTGCAGACTGAATAAAAATTGGCTAAACGAAGCATCTTGTTGAATCAACTTATATTTTTAAGGCAGCCAGGTTACTTTTTCTAGAATAGTTCATCTTACTTGTAATGTTAACGTCATTCAACTGGTGGAACTATGCAATTTGCCCACACAACTCAAGTTTAAATTCATAATTATAAGTTGTGCAAACTGAATAAAAATTGGCTCAACTAAGCATTTTGTTGAATAAACTTATATTTTTAAGGCAGCCAGGTTACTTTTTCTAGAATAGTTCATCTTACTTGTAATGTTAACTTCATTCAACTGACTGACAGCTGGCTGAACTATGTAATTTGCCCACACAACTCAGGTTTCTATTTTCTAACAGTACCACAGAAAACAGCCTCATGGACATCGAAGAACATGCAGAAGGCTATTTTATTTGAATTCATAATAGACAACCTCCTACTTAGTATTACTATGTTTAGTATTAAAACACCCTAACTTTAAAAAACATAGATAAACACTGACATTTCATTTCTGCAGTACATATTTACATTCCTTATACTAATTCACATTTAATCAAAAGAACAGATGAGGGATTCTTAATTTCTTGTGGAGTAGCATGTTGCGTAGCCCATAAACACACTAAGAACAGCTGCTCCCACCAATGTTCATGAAAATTTTTTGGAGAACACTGACAGTGTGCTTCATGTGTTTTGGGTAATCAATGTTAACGATGTAAAGAAGACCTTTTCAAACCACAAATGCTTTCAGGACGTCACAGATATCGGTGAGGTCAAGACGCTCTTCCAAAATGATGGCAACTTCTATGGTTTCTTTTGGAAGCATTTCCCATTGCTCCTCCTCAGTCACAATCAAGATGTCCATTTCTATGCCCTTCACTAATTCTTCTATTTCATGAGATGCCTGAAAAACACAACAACAAAAAAAGAATTAATTCTTTACATGCAAATATAACAATTGAATCAATATAGAATACTGCTGTACATTACTTTAACTATATTAATACATTCTGTTAAAAATATTTCAAAATAATAATAACAACAACAACCTCAACAAACAGCAATTAAGAGGCAAAGTAAAAAAAAAAAAAAAAGGCGTAAGTTACATGAGCATGGCTGGGAGTATCAGACCAACTGCAACAAGTACTTTAATTTCCAGAATATAAGGGTGTTTCAACACTAGCACTTTTGGTGT
>JAHKKF010520480.1:10904-25713 GCA_019740295.1 Labeo calbasu | reverse complement strand
TGAAACACTACTGCTCAGACTCTGGCTCCAAATGAATCTACTCAGACTCTGATTCCATGTGAAACACCACTGCTCAGACTCTGGCTCCAAATGAATCTTCTCAGACTCTAGCTCCAAATGAATCACTACTGCTCAGACTCTGGCTCCAAATGAATCTGCTCAGACTCTGGCTCCAAATGAATCTGCTCAGACTCTGGCTCCAAATGAATCACTACTGCTCAGACTCTGGCTCCAAATTAATCTACTCAGACTCTGATTCCATGTGAAACACTACTGCTCAGACTCAGGCTCTAAATTAATCTGCTCAGACTCTGGCTCCAAATGAATCACTACTGCTCAGTCTCTGGCTCCAAATGAATCTGCTCAGACTCTGGCTCCAAATGAATCATTGTGTGGAGAATCTCTTGAACAGAGCAGTAAGTGGACGCTAAAATGTCATTTGGTTGCTAAAAGGTTTTGTGTTTTTTTCCTCATTGTTATGTGGTTTCTGTGGTGTTCCGGGCAGCTTCTAGGTGGTAATGAATTTTGTTTAAACTGAATTAATCTCTTGTACAGAACAGTGAATAGTTGCCAAAAAGTTGCCAATTGGTCGCTAACGTGTTCTGAATATTTTTACAAATTGCTATGTGCTTTTGTTAGGCTGTTCCTGGGAGCTGTTCAGTGGCTCACCTCAAGTATTGTGAAACTCTACAGAATTGAATTGAAAGTAGAGCCACCCATGTAGATTGTTGCTGTGGGTGGATGCCAAGCCATTGCCACATGGTTGCTAAGATCTTCTGAGTGCTTTTAGCACATAGCTATACAGTTGCTATTGGTGGTGACAAATTAGTCCAAGTCAAATGCTACCATCAAACTACATATTTAAATGTGCAAGTCAAGTGTCACTGAGATCACAGTTCTGCTTTAGCATGGTGCAGTTAGCAAGTGATAGAAAGTTCCTCCAAAAAGACTGTCTTTGAATTTAGTGTAACATAAGTTGCTCTGGATAAAGCAAAACATGATACATCAGAACAGACTTCTTCTTTTAAAGTCTCACTTCGTTTCTCACCACACTATAAAACAACTGGCAAGTATGTAACAAGCACAGTCGACCTTCACTTTTACTCCATTTACTGTCAAAAGTGAAACATGACAGAAATTTCAGGATGCCCATAGGCAGCAATCAAACGCCTCACGTCATACGTGTCATAAAAGGATTACTTTGTGATGGGAATCACTGTAACGACTGTCCTGATGCTGCTGTATAAATGTATGAGAGCCCTGTGGGCTCCAGATTCATTTTGACAGATTTCCTCAATCAAGAGATTCCCACGCTAGAGATAAAACTTCATTGCATCAATTCATCAACCCGCTCAAGTAGCGAATTGCTCATCTGAGGAAAGTCTAGATGGCAAGGTTACGAAACAAGTCATTTGCTGAAGATGACACCACATTGAATGGCTTTTGATGTATTTTGGAGCATTATCCTAAAAGGTGTTAGATTTGTGAGTGACAAGATACCACAAGATACCATTTACTATGCAAATACAAATTACACTTTAAATACATTTTTTCCAAAGATAGTTTCTATCATTTTAGGTAGTTGCTGTATAAAAACGGTTGTCATGATTGTGAGCTCGTGATGGGGACTGCGAGAGTTTGATTGTGACTTCGATACCATGGCTCCACCTCATGATCACTACTGCACAGATTTGGGGTACAAATGAATGACTACTGCAGACTCAGGTTTCAAATTAATCACTACAGCTTAGACGTGGTATGCAAAGGAACCACTACAGTGCAGACTCAGGCTCCAAATGACTCACTAATGCTCAAACTCAGGCTCCAAATGAATCACTACTGCACAGACTCAGATCCAAATTAACCACTATTGCTCAGACTCAAGCTCCAAATTAATTACTACTGCATAGATTCTGGGTCCAAATGAATCAATACCGTGCAGACTCGGGCTCCAAATGAATCATTACTGCACAGACTCAGGCTCCAAATGAATCACTACTGCTCAGATTCTGGCTCTAAATGAATCACTACTACACAGACTCGGATCCAAATGAACCACTATTGCTCAAAATCGGGCTAAAAATGAATGTCTACTGCACAGACTCAGATTACAAATGAATCACCACAGCTTAGACTTGGGATTCACATAAACCACTACAGTGCAGACTCAGGCTCCAAATGACTCACTAATGCTCAGACTCCAAATGACTCACTAATGGTCAGACTCCAAATGACTCACTAATGCTCAGACTCCAAATGAATCACTAATGCTCAGACTCCAAATGAATCACTAATGCTCAGACTCAGGCTCCAAATGAATTTCTACTGCATAGATTCTGGGTCCAAATGAATCAATACCGTGCAGATTCTGGCTCCAAATGAATCACTACTGCTCAGATTCTGGCTCTAAATGAATCACTACTACACCGACTCAGATCCAAATATAGACTTGGGATTCAAATGAATCACCACAGTGCAGACTCAGGCTCTAAATGACTCACTAATGCTCAGATTCTGGGTCCAAATGAATCACTACTGTTCAGATTCTGGCTCTAAATGAATCACTACTGCACAGACTTGGGCTCCAAATGAATCACTAGTGTTCAGACTCAGGCTTCAATTGAATCTTTACTGTGCAGAATCTGGCTCCACATGAATCACTACTGCTCAAAATCAGGCTCCAAATGAAACACTAGTGGCTCAGACTTAGGCTCCAAATGAATCACTACTGCTCAAAATCAGGCTCCATATGAATCACTACTGCTTAAAGTCAGGCTTCAAATGAATCACTACTGCTCAGACTCAGGCTCCAAATGAATCACTACTGCCCAGATTCAGGTTTCAAATGAATCACTACAGTGCAGATTCGGGCTCTAAATGAATCACTACTGCAAAGACTCTGGCTCTAAATGAATCACTACCGCTAAGATTCGTGCTCCAAATCACTACAGTGAATCACTACTGTGCAGACTCTGCTCCAGATGAAACACTACTGCTAAGACTTGGGCTACAAATGAATCACTACTGTGCAGACTCAAGCTCCAAATTTTGTCATTGGCGCAAGATGACAGCAGCCATACTGGGATGTTTTGGATTCACTTTTCTATAGTGGAAAAAAACTTTTTTTTTTTTTTTGAAGACTATTTCATGCAGACAACGTGGATAAACTACAACACAATAAATATGTCAGCAGTGTGGTTGCACTTCATCATTAGCAAAAATGATTGTATGGAAGGATTATATACAACTTGTTTGGGTGAAATACGCAGTTTGATGCTGAAGAACTTACTTTTTGACTGGTTCAATTGATCAGCTAAGAACACAACACTACAAACAGCATTCAGAGATCAATTACCCAAACTGAATTACCGAAACATTGTTTTTGGGTAAATGAAAACTTGGAAAATCACTATTTGGAATGTGAATTGAATTGGTCACACCCCACTGGAAGTTTAATTGGAATTTGAATGAGCAGAAGACGAATTTCTAAACTTGATGTCTAGCAATGGACAAGTTGTACTCTTGAACCCTTCATGGGTTTTTCTCAAAGAGGACATTGTGCCCTGTAATAAGTGTAGTGTAAATCATACTAGACAAATACGTCCACTGTTTGCACACATATTAATGCTAAATATGTGCTCCCAGAGGACAGGATGCACATTCACCTACGCCTTGGTCAATCAAATCCTCACAGTGCAGAAAGAATACTGGCTTAACTGGCAGCCAATGGTCTACACTGTCAGAGGTCTGGAGGCATGGGCAGCCATGGACCCTCTCACAGATGGATCGGACAGCTGAACACAGTCATAATGAGTGGTAAGGGCCAAACTATTCCGACAGGAACCTACCCAAGTCATTTTAATTAATGATACAGAACAGGGGGTGGAAGGGGTTATCAATTCGGACAGAGCCGGAAAAAGTCAATTATAGGAGGATGCACAGATGGTGTACGTATCTGTGGTTTTTACGTAACGACAACTATATGGGGGCGATCTGACAGGGAGGATGGTAAAACTCGGATCTGGGATAATTGGCTTGCAAGCGGCATGCAAACAATTCTTGCGTAAGTAACTTGGCCTTCTAATAGTCCCGACTCCAGAGACTCTTTCTGAGATAACGCCCAGACCTGAGATACCCCATTAAAGCGGCAAAAGATATCCGCATCATTAGGGTGGAAATGTGACAGAGTTGTGTGAGTGATTCTTTGCTTACCACCAAGTCGCCTCCTCTTTGCAATGCGTGATTGAGGCATTGCGAATAGTAAGTGTCAAGCTCTTCCTAACCGCTAACAGTTATTACTATGCTGGTGTGAACTGAGGCAGGGATTCAGCGTCTTTTTAAATCTGGATATGCAGCACATTATCCCTCACCACAGGAGAGTGAAATCGAGAGAGCGAAACGGAGGAAGCAAGAGGGAGGATCTAAAAATAGCTCTCTGGTTGTCGCCATCGGGTTCAGATGCAGGGAAGTAGCGGGCCCGCGATGCGGACGACGTGAAGATGACGTTCAGGGGAGACGCTAGGAGACACGCAGCTGGATTAGGCTAATTCACAATGACGACAAGTACTGTTAGAGAATTTCGGGGAAGCTGTGCAAGTGCAGGTCTGAGATGATATGGAGCTAATCCAGAAATGAACGCAGCAGTACCAAATTAGATACTATGTTGGCCACTGAAAGAGGAGCTTTGATTCACAAGTTGTGGAGAAATGACCTAGTTTTCTCTCAGTGCTACAAGAAGAAAACAGCGTGCTTGACAGAAGAATAGTTGGAATGCACAATAATTTGGAACCATACAAGTATGAGCTAATATTAATATTTTTTAATCATTACTGGTCAAATTGCCTCACTTCCACCAATTTTGGGAATTTTATTTTTGTTTTTACCATCATCTAGCACTACCTAGGGATATAGCACTAGTTAATGTTTGTGGTTTTGTAACTATTTATCAGAAAAAGTGAACTGGAGCAGTGTTGTAGAATAATTTAATTGACTTAAATCCGCCAAGTGTGGCGCAAATAATGGGCAGAATTACTCAAGAAAAAAAATAGGAAAAGCCCTCATAACTTGATGTCAAGGTCAACATAAATATTTTTAAATCTATATCAAATAATTTGACCTTTTCATGACATGGCAGAGTTGAAGCTGTAAAATACTGAGTGGAACATACTACAAAAACAATACTTATATTTAATTAAAATTAGTAAAAAGTTAAATAAATTATATTATATTTACATATTGATTTATTGATTAATACTTAACGCATTTTTAATCTGAAATATATATATATATATATATATATATAATAACAACAATAATAATAATATTCAAATTAAATGGAAATAATAAAACACCTTTAATAAACTGTGGTCAGTATGACCAGGAACATTCAGCTATTAAGAGAACATAAGGTCAGTTTTAATCTCATGTTTAAATCAGAATTAGCAACTGGCAACATATTTTACCACAAAATTACAGTAAACCGTACACAGATTTTTCTAAAGAAACACTGTCGAACAGCGACACCAGCAGGTATAGTTACAGAGGGAGTCCACGTTTCGCATTTAAAATAATCACATAATTCAAGATATGGGGGCAGAAATATATTTATGTTATTTCATATGGTTAATCAATATCACACGAAGAGTGCAGTTTTTTCTCCTATAGTCATTGTGATTACAAATGTAACACTGATTTTATACAACAGTTTAATAAACAAGAAGAGACTTACATTTTAGACACCACATTTTCTGTTTTTGCTCTATTTCGCCAACAAAAATAACTTCAAACAGCCACAGCACTGTTTTGCGTCTCTGAGCAACATGATGGTGGTTCAATCAACGGTTCAATCGCAATGACTCACTTATTAACAGTGACTTGCTGCCACCTACTGGCGGTTTTAATTCTACATTTAAAGTATCTTTTCATTTCTAAAAAAAATAACAAATATCAGTATTTAACAATTTAGGCAAGGAGGATTTTTTGCAAAGATGAATTTTGTTGATATTGATTTCATTTGCTTGCTAACAGTCAAAATGTCTTATTATTGTAATTGACTGGTTAAATGTAAGAATTTGACTCAAAATGTACACATGATAATGTACACTTTTTGAAAAAATGTCTTACTGAAGAAAAAGTCCACTTCTAAAACAAAGATTCACATTTAATGTACTGACTCCCTTGTCATCCAAGATGTTCATGTCTTTCTTTCTTTAGTTGTAAAGAAATTGTTTTGTTTTTGAGGAAAACATTTCAGCATGTTTCCCCATACAATGGACTGCTATGGTACCCAGAGTTTGAACTTCCAAAAAGCAGTTTAAATGCGACTTCAAACGATCCCAGCCGAGAAAGAAGGGTCTTATCTAGTGAAACAATCGGTTATTTTCAGTTGAGGGAGAAAATACGATTGGAGTTTTTCGACATACCCTAACTGTCTTGAGCCAGAATACACAGAGTTCAGGAAGAGCAAGACAAGACGAGCGTTTGAGATTAAAAAGTATTTAAATTGTATGTTTTTTAATGCAAATATCCATTGAAGCCGCATTTAAACTGCATTTTGGAAGTTCAAAATCAGGGCACGATATTAGTCCATTATATGGAGAAAAATGCTGAAATGTTTTCATTATTCTTTTTCACGACTCAAGAAAAAAAAGACATAAACATCTTGGATGACAAGGGAGTGAGCACATTATATATGCCAATAAAAGGTAAAAATCAATTTAAATTTATTGGAAAAGATTCATTTCACCACACAGAATATGAATATCAAAAAATTCAGGAGTCTGTACGCATTCCACTTTCGCAAATCAGACTGAATGATAATAGCATTAATGGGAAGACTGATTTAAAAAATACCACATTGTTACGTCAAAACAAGACATGAAATGACATGAAAACATGATCTGTGGTAGATTTTAGTGAGTAATCAGCTTGGGCGAAATTTAAAGTAAATCTCAGTGTCTGTTACAATATTCACCAAGTTCTGATGTCTGAAAAAATAAACAATAGTTAAAAATTAACTATTAAAAAGAATAGCTGAACGTAAGTTCACAAATCAAATATATTGTTTAAACTGTTACTGCCTTGATTTATTATTTTGGATTAAATGCTGGAATAAACCTGATGAGATTTATATATGGCTTTAATAAATAGAACTACACTAAGTATATATTTATTTTTCTGACAGTATAAGTAATATTTACTTTACCAACAAGTCAGGTAACAATCAAACAGGGGTTAAGTGTTAGGACAGCCAGACAGAGCCGGAGCTGCATTGGACAGCACAAACAAACGCTTCTAGAGAACATTGCGTATGTTGACTGGAAGCCAAAAGAAGACGAGGAGGGTGGAAAAACATCCAAATGTCTCTCTTAAACACACACACACACACACAGCACCTCTAGATCTGGCATCAGACCCGCAACACGTAGGAGCTGATGACTGATGACTTCAGAAATGGAGAAAGATGTGTCTCAAAGTGCTGACGATGGCTAAAAGCTCCACTCGGGGAGCATGTGATCCAGCTATTCAAACGTAGGAGCAGAAAAGCTCACAGCAAGGGGAGGTGGTTCCCAGAGGACGTAGCGACATCCTGCACATACGCACCCCGGCAACGTCATTGCAGATTTACGGCGCTAAAGGCACGCCAAACACTGCAGCTAAATGAAAACTAACAGCTCGCTTGAGCCTACCATCAATTTGCGCAACTGTTGGAGCACTTGTTGTACTCCTCCGAAGTATTAAGAAACTAAAGCTGAATGGTTTCATGCGTTTCAGAGCCAAATCAGGTTCAACTTAAATGCGAGTTGCTTCCCTATGATACAAATCCAACCATTATCACAAAAATATCAACAATAACTTACAGGCGTTAGATCATCTCAGAAGAACATATCTGCAGCTTGCTTCAGTGACATGCATGGTCCAAAACTAGGGTCCCGCAGACCCGTGTGCACTCCAGCAAGCTTCCAGCCCTCATACTGAACCTGGCTGATCACAGCGAGATCCCCGATTCAATCGGCACGAGGCGGGGGAGGGAGGAAGATAGTGCAGAGAGAGAGGGGGAAGGGAGGGAGAGAGAGGTACAGACAAAAAGAGAGAGTCCCTGCCCCGATGTATCAAGCGGCGGCCAGCCGAGAACAGCAAGTTACTGTTCAATCACTTCGGAAAAGAGATGAGGCGCATCCACCGCCGGCATCGATTTGCTGAGCAGCTCAGGCGCTTTTAAAAAGTACTCCGCGCACTTCCAGTAAAGTTGTGTGGGTTTGTTTCAAATCGTGTTTTATTCTCGCCGACCTCTTCACGGCGAACGTGAGCCTCTGAAGTAAATCCCCGTGGCCTGGCAGCGTTCGAGTGAGTAAGTGTGAGTGTGTGTACTGAGCTGCAGCAGTGTTTCACTGTAGAACTGCTCTGCTCAGTAGGAGCACAGATCCATCTGCAGTAGAAAGTGCTGTATCGGTGTTAACCCTTTGGGTGCCGCGGGAGCGGGACAACATTTCGAAAGCCCTCTAGTACTACCATCTATCTATGCGATACTAGTATCGCACTCCCTTTCACTATGTCATCCAAGATGTTCATGTTGTCTTCGTTTTGGTGGAAAACAATCCAGGATTTTCCTCCATATAGTGGACTACAATGGGGATCATTAGGTTGAAGGTCCAAATTGCAGCATCAAAGGGTTCTACACAATCCCAGCTGAAGAATAAGGGTCTTATCTAGTGAAACAATTTGTCAAAAAAAAAATTAAAATAAAAATGTATACACCTTTTAACCACAAATGCTTGTTTTGCACTAGCTGGACTTGCATGCATTAAGTAATCACATAGGAAAGGTCACGCGTGATTTAGTTGGAAGTAGCGAATCGAGTAATCTGTCGATTATTCTGACGACTAATTGAGTAATTGGATAATTAAAATTAATTTTTTAGTAATAAAAACAGACCTAACTGAACAATAGCCTTTGAAATTATTAAAAATAGATATATAATAGCAATGAGGTAACAATAATAAGTTCAAATTAAGCATCAAAAGCAAGTAATCATATGGTTTTATTGAACAAAACTGTTAAAACTAGAGCTGGCAAATGATTAATCGCGATTAATTGCATGCAAAATAAAAGTTTGAGTTTGCCTAATATATGTGTGGGTGTACTGTCTGTAATTATTATGTACATATAAATACAAGCACATTCATATACAGTGGGTACGGAAAGTATTCAGACCCCCTTAAATTTTTCACTCTTTGTTATATTGCAGCCATTTGCTAAAATCATTTAAGTTCATTTTTTTTCCTCATTAATGTACACATTACAGTTTTTCTTTTTTAATAAATCTGCAAAAATGTCAACAATTCTGTGTTTTTCTGTCAATATGGGGTGCTGTGTGTACATTAATGAGGGAAAAAAAAAGAACTTGATTTTAGCAAATGGCTGCAATATAACAAAGAGTGAAAATTTAAGGGGGTCTGAATACTTTCCGTACCCACTGTATATATTTAAGAAATATTTACAAGTATATGTATTTATTATATTTTGTATAGATTTTATATTATATATAAATAAAAATATTTTGTGCATAAATAACATGTTTCTCTTAAATACATACACGAATGTGCTTGTATTTATATACACATATTGCACACAGTACACACATATTAGGCTAACTCACTTTTATTTTGTATGCGATTAATCACGATTAATCGCGATTAATCTTTTGCCAGACCTGGTTAAAACACAACGTATTATAAACATTTGAGCTAACGTACATTACGCATTATAACAAATGACTGTCGATGGCACCAACAGCCTGACGATTGTTTTTTACACTTTAATGCGTGATCTAATCCTTGTTAAATATTGACTAAAGGACATTTAATTCAAATGTCCACTTAATCTTTAATATTTGGCCACTTCTTTACGACAAAAATGCTACAGCCACTGTAATTTCTTGATTTCTTTCAATGTAATATTCTTATTATTAATATGTGGCCATTAAAACGTGTAAACTCTGAGCGAGGGTTTAAACTTATTTTAAAATCGCGATGAACAGTTAGCATATTGAGAAAATATTGATGTATTCTTTTGTGTTTGGGTAGGTTTATTAATGATTTACCTTACAAATCTAATAAAATTGTGTACGTTGCGTTGCCAGATAAACATTATAATAAAAACAAACTCACAACAACATGAGTGATAGAGTTTGAGACGCTCCGCACATGTAACAGTTTGTTTGGAGCAGCATTTACTGTGAACGGAGCAGCATGTAAATAATCAAAGCGCATATATTAAACCTGCATCGCATATATTTATTTAATTGAATCGTACCGTTTGTGAATTCACTATAGCATTATGTTTATTATTTCAAATGGGTTTAATATATCATGCAGTCTTGGAAAACTGTCTAATAATGTGTTTCATGGATTCTCGTCAGTGGAAAGCGCCACTTCCAGTACTTTCCAGTATTATGTAATCGAGTGTTTTTTTAAATAGAGTACTCGAATCGAGAAATCGTGACGGCCCTAGAACTAACCGTGCATTACCTTTCCAACATGATTACGTAATGCAGTAATCGCAGAGCTAGTGCAAGCATTTTCGATTAAAAAGTATATAAATTTGTATTTTTTGTATAAATTTGTTTTGCTAGATAAGACCCTTATTCCTCAGCTGGGATCGAATGGAGTCCTTTGAAGCTGCACTGAAACTGCAAATTCTATTTGACTGAAGAAAGAAAGACATGAACATCTTGGATGACGTGGGGGGGGAACAAATCATCAGGAAATTTTCATTCTGGAAGTGAGCTAATCCTTTAACAACTGAAGTGTTGCAGTACATTATGTAACACTCAAGTTCAAAACATAAGACTTGAAACAGTAATGTTTCAATATGTATAAGCCATATTTGAAGAACAGTAGAATGCTTTAGTGACAGCTAAGCTTAACTTGAGACCTACTCTGTGTACATCCCTGCCTCCAAACTCCCCAAAAATGTTGGAAATGCAATATGCACGTGTAGCTCCTTTGACAAGCTGTCAGACTGGAACGCACGGGCCCGGAGTGACGACAGATTCCACACACGTTTTCCTTTCCTCGCTCCTTCACGCTGTTTAGCACAGCTACAACACAGGATTACTTTACTATCAATAGAAGCAGCAGAGTTCATAAAACAAGTTTACTGCTATTGGTTGAATAAACAGGTCTTTCTGCTGAAGCGATGCCATTTGAAGCCCAACCAACTAGTTGCGCTTGTAAAATACAGGTTGTGTCAGCATTTACTCGCTAATTTTTATAAAATTCCAGCTTGATTCTTGCACCATACAGTGAGTTCAGTGCAGAAGATCTTCCTCAGTTCAGCAACATGACTAGACAGTCTGGCGAACATAAGCAGAGTTTTGTCAGCTATCTCCATGCTGCCAGCTCGCTGCACCTCGTTTCGAAAGGCATTCGGCAGCGTTGTGACAAATATGTCTACGCTAGAGGAATGAATGTAGGAGTTATGCAGAAAACGACTGCTCTACCGAACCACACTGATCTGATAAGATGGTTTTAAACAGCCGCAAATAGTCTTAAAACTCAAACTTTCTAATTTGATTGATGTTTTAGTGGCCATTCATAAACAATGTGCTTTTGCATTTAAAAAACAAACTAAGATGCAGGGCAATGGAATGAAAAATCAAAACAAAACAAAAACATAGCTGCAAGCAGTGATTAACAAGGTTCAAGCGCTTAAGGCATTTAAGCATATAAGAAAAAAGATGTTACATATTATTTAGCAAGGCTGTACCCAACTAAATTAACAATATATATATTTTTTTGGCAAATCCAGGTAATTTACCATAGAAATATGATGTTTTTTAACGTTTATGACTATTATGGCAGCAGCTGACTCCCTTTTAACTTTGCACGCTTGTTCAGAAACACCTGTCGCATGCGCTCAGCAGGTTTTGTGAAGTGTTGAGTTTTCCTTTAGGCTTTATAGGACTTGGGGTAAATTTGGACAGGCCCCTTTTCCAAACGACCTCATTATAGCTTCCCAAAGGGTAAATATTAACATTTTTTATAATAATTGGCCTAGAGAGTTCAAAGAATTGTACTGCAGTGTTTTTATTTCCACCTAGGACTAGTTCGCAAAAGTAGTTTTTTTTTTACATCTTCTCAATCATTTAACAAACGATTTGATTGACAGCAGTGGTTCTGGTGGCAAAGCTGTCCGGAATGAGGAGTTCTATCGTATGATAATGAACATCAGACAGATGTGTGAAAAACCGCACAACGTACAATCATTACGCCCTTGAAAAATGTCATATTGCCCCCCAGTGGCCGATTTCTTTTAAATGTCTCTCAGACCTTTGAGTCTGAGAGTCGAACAGGCCCACCAAGTTTCGTTCCAATCAGCCTTCGTTAACCTCGTCTAACAGATGCCCAAATTGCGTCAGCCAATGGCGGCCATGTTTTTTGAGCTATGCAACTGTCTTTGTAGACACTTGTGGCACTTTGGGCCAAGTTTCATGTTGATAGGACAAATTATTGTGCAGTTATAGCCATTTATGTTTTTTCCCTCTTATAGTGCCACCAAGTGGCCAAGCTCTGCGATTTCTGTCCTGTGACCTCAGATCGAGCTCTTACATAAGTGTTCTGAGTTTGGCGGTCACATCTCATTCCGTTCGGGAGTTACAGGCATTTTACTACAAACGACCCTGCCCCTTTCGGACGGTCTGGCGCCCACTTTTTTGATAATTACTGATATTCACTCTTCAGAGAATCTTTCTGCACTGGTTTGGTTCTGATCGGGCCAAAAACCTCGGACTAGTTCACAAAAGTAGGTTTTTCAAAAAATATAAGACTTGAGCCTGCGACTGACGGTTTAGGAGTTATCAGCGATTTCGTACTTTTGATCGCTGTAGCGCCCCCGTCAGGTCGACTGGGGCGAGCTTTGGTCACGTTGTAGGCGGTGCAAGTACTACCATCCCTCCAAGTTTTGGGGCTCTAGGACTTACGGTTTGGTCTGCACGATCAGTTTCACATGGAGATCACTGATCCGTGACCATTCTAACAATTACAACAGGGTTTCAGCACTAGTTGGTTTTGTTTTAAGTGAACATTAACAGCTAAGAATGGAAACATATGCGTTCAGTACATTGGGTCTGTATGTTAGGTCTTAAAGTGACAGCAGTCTAATATTCCTATAAATCTATGACAGTTTTTGCTGTGGTATTTTTGTTAAAATCATAGGCAAAAAATGTTTTTGCATGGAAACCAATGCCATGGTTTAAGGTTATGCTAATATGATCTGATCCCAAGGTGGCATGTAAGACTGACGTCTTCCACATCCGCTGAAGGACTTCTTTGGGGGTGAAAACCGGGAAAAAACGTGACACCACCGAAGCGTCCACTGTATCGAAAAGGCTATATATAACTGAAGGCTGCTGACTCTACAGTATTATAAAGAGCCCATAGGTAATGATTAGGGCTCAGGTTTCACGGGGGCAAGGGGACACGGTATGGATGGATGGATAGATGCTGTAGTTCATTTCCATTCAATGACCTCTAGCAGTGACATTCATGTAGGCTGGAAAAAAAGTGTATGTGTGTAGAAATGTAAAAAAAATACCTAGTGGGTGTAAATTCTTCAAACCAAGGCCAAAAATGACTAACAAAAACAAATCAGAGACTATAAAAAGCATCCAATAAAAAGCAACAATTTCTAAATGCTGGTAAATGATGTTGCTATAGTAGCCTTGATTTCTCAAGGACATTTGATATTTTTTATAATCTGCGTCTTTCTTGGAAAAAGGCATTGAATGAATGTGAAACATTTTCGGAGTAAACAAGAGTCATTTCATTTTTGGTTAAACTATCTCTTTAAGACTGCTGCACCTGAAGTGAAGGGGAAGTCATACAGAGGCAGTTATTTTTAGGTTCTCAGCTGGTATCAGAGGGGGAGACGGGGAATCTCTGATGATGGCCAGACCACCGGCAACGTCACACTTGTGCCTGAAAGATCACATCAGGGATCACTCACTTCCTGTCATTCCACAGCGACATGGCTAACTTTAGTTCGCTCTCTTAATGGAATCACATGCTTCAACTCACAAGTGACTACCAGAGCAGAAATTCACAAAGCACATACTGTTTAACAACAAAGACGCTACAGGTCACACAACCATTGGCATCAACAGATAATTTTTGTTCAAAATTCTTTTTTTTTTCCTTTATAGTCATTGGCTGTTGTTATAAACTGATATTATGAGTGCTAACATTCAGTGTTGCCAAGTCCTAGTTTTATACTGCTGCTGTGGGTTTTGACTGTGAATTTTGGGGTGATTTTGACATCCAATTCCCCTGAAACATGACTGGACTAGTTTTGGTCGTGAATGAATTGGTCGTGATCGTTGTGTTACGCAGACCTGGCAACGCTGCTAACGTTCTCCCATACCACAGTATTGAACAGTATTTTATTTCTGATGCATTATTATTGAAATTTAAACAATAGAAATAGCCAATAACTATGGAAGCCCGTTTCCAACACTGAATAAAAAATTAAAAGGTAACTGCAATTCTGACTTTTTTTCTCAGAATGTGAGGTATAAACTCACAATTGTAAGGTTATAAAGGACATAAAGTCAGAATTATGGGATGTGAACTCAATTTCAAGTTCTAAAAAAATTCAGAATTGTGAGTTTATTGCACGATTCAGAGAAAATATCAGTCTTTTTTTCCAATCAGAACAGGACTTTGAAACTCACAATTGCGAGTTTTTAATCTCACAATTCTAAGAAAAAAGAACTGTGAGATAAAAACTCACAATTGCTAAAAAAAAGTCA
>JAHKKF010520473.1:11071-24864 GCA_019740295.1 Labeo calbasu | reverse complement strand
CTCCAGGACCGAAGTTGCCCATCCCTGATTTAAATCAGTTGTTCTCCAGTCCTCTGGGCCCACTGCTCTGGACATTTTGTATGTTTCCCTCATTTAACGCACCTGATTCAGATCATCAGCTCGTTAGGAGAAAGATCCATGAACTGAACTGAGTGTGTCAGATTCAGAAACATTCAAAATGTGCAGAGCAGTGGGCCCCGAGGACTGGAGTTGAGAACCATTGATCTAGATGTTGTTGACTGACTTCAAAGAGAAGGGGTTTATCTTTCTGAAAAACCTTGCAAGAAGAGATTGTGGTCACCCTATCTTCCCAGCTGACTGATGTGCATAATTGTGTCCCACGCTCTAGAATTGGAGACACCTCTGATTAAACTTTTGTTTCACTAGTACGCCTGCCCTTCCTCTTCCTGGTGGGAAAAGAACTCGAGACTTGGCTTGAGCTTGGAGTTCAACCCCCCATTGTGGTACTACCTAGAGGGAGAATATCAGAAATAGAGGAGGAGATGGGGAGGGAGGAGGGATGCCAGAAGAATTGCTGCTGGGATGGTGCTTATATAGGCTCGTAATGATGATTGACAGGACTGAATGATTAGGCTCCTCCCAAACCTACATTTGGAACCTCATTCTGTGCAGTCGAAAGAAATTAAGGTTTTTGAAAAAAACATTCCAGGATTTTTCTCCATATAGTGGACTTCTATGGGGATCAGCAGGTTAAAGGTCCAGATTGCAGTTTCAAAGCAGCTTCAAGAGGCTCTACACGATCCCAGTCACCGAACATGGGTCTTATCTAGCTAAATGATCTGTCATTTTCTACAAAAAATGAAACTTTATATACTTTTTAACCACAAATGCTTGTCTTGCACTAGCTCTGCAATGTGTTCATGACTTCACGCATTACGTAATCATGTTGGAAAGGCCATGCGTGGTTAGTTCTCTTCATCTGTGTACTTCGGTTCAAAAAAGTAGGGTAGGGCAAGAAGCCCATCTCATTTTCTCCTCCAACTTTAAAATCATCCAACATCGTTGTTTTACCTTTTTTTTGTAAAGGGTGTTTGACTTTCTTTGCACGTTCGCTTTGTATACACGGTCGGTACTTGCATCTGTGTCACACGTGACCTTTCCAACATGACTACGTAATGCGTAAAGTCGTGGGCGGATTTCTGGTCCAAGACGAGCATTTGTGGCTAAAAACTATACTAATTTTGCAGTTTGAACAATCAACCTGCTGATCCCCATTGAAGTCCACTATATGAAGAAAAATCCTCAAAAAGCTTAATTTCTTTTCAACTAAAGAAAGAAAGACATGAACATCTTGGAGGACATGGGGGTGAGTAAATTATCAGGAAACTTTAATTCAGGAGTGAACTAATCCTTTAAACGTTGCTGTTGCCATGACAATCAGTGTCTTTTATGGAAAATTACCGTGTAAACTTGTGCTTCTTTCAAGCCTTCAGATTTAATACATATGCTCTTGGGTCTCAAAAATGATAAATTCACTGCTCTGGATTTTCAGCACATTACTAGCAGTGCAGTCCCACGCATTCAGCGTAAACAAATAGATCACTTATACTGTGAGACAGGAGACCTCTAAATCTGAGGATCAAAGTAATTTATTAGGGAATCATGACAGATTAATTTGTGATGCTTGTCCCTATGATTCAAACAGGCTTAAGCAATTTTAAGCAGGATTTCGAAGTCACAAATTTGCTACTCAGAGTCATTTCTTTCTCTAATCATGGTGAAGTTTTATGTGTCCCATTCAATTGTAGGCTGTTCAACATCAAATGCAGCTTTCGGATGGCCGTTTTTCCCCGTCATGAGTGGCTCAAGGAACACTACGTGCCTGTCGGACTGAGTCTTGCTCTTGAGTCGATCGGTTGAAGGAGCTGCGAAGATAGAGGCCAGAGTGCAGCGGTCTTCACCAAAGGTTGAGATGGCCGGAGAGGGAGGTGGAGGTTTGCAGCAACCACAACGACATGGGGTTAAATACAAATACATCAATATCAGGACAAGGGTCACCACACAGCCCAGAAGAGTGGTGTAGCCTGTGTAGAAAGGCTCCTCCGTGGAGCGTTGGGCGACCACAGTTAAATTCACTTCTCGGGATTCATTGATCATCCTCGCGTTATCCACAGCGGTGCACTGGTACACTCCTGAATCTATGGACTGGGCAGCTAGGATATCCAAGCTACCGTCTTGATTGAGACGCAGAGTTCCGTTCTGGATCAGCTGAGAGATGTTTTCTTGATGAGGAATGATCCAGCTGTAAGACAGGTCTTCTCCGTTTAGTGTTCCAGTGCAGTCCAGTCTCACTTGTTCACCCTCGTAAACAACTTTATCAGCCTTTGGGGATATCAGGGATATCATCTTTCCAATCGTACAGTTCTCAAAGAAGTGCGAAGAACGCAGAAAATTAATTGAAATTTGAGGTTCACCATACATGAGACACTTGTAGTCATCTTTGTAGTCCTTCACACTTGGATAACCCTTCTGCTCCCAGTGCCAAAACATGCGGTACATCGAGCAATCGCACTCCAGACTGTTGTTGTGCAGGAACAGGCCTTTTTGCACCGCAACGGGCAACACCACAATGTCATCCATAGGCAAACGAAACAGGCGGTTTGAGGAGAGGTCCAATGTAACCAGGTTAGGGTGGCTATGCTTACGAATCGAGAAGAACGGGAAATCTGTGATCTGGTTGAGGCTCAAGTAGACCTTTCTGAGATTGCCAAGCCCCATTATAGTGTTGCTCTCCACACGGGTAAGTCGATTGTTGTACAGCAACAACACCTCCAAGACTGGCAGGTCCTGGAAGTGATACTTCCCCACCACTTGCAATTTGTTGGAAGAAAGGTCCAGGTATCGAAGACTGCTGATGTTATGAAAAGCTCCCGGACTGAGCAAGGAGATGCGGTTATGAGACATATGCAAAGTGTGCAACCGTGGGAGCCCGTAGAAGCTGCCAGCTGCCAGCCATGTTAGTTTGTTATGACTGAGGTCCAGGACAGAAGCCGTGAATGGAAGCGGGTTGGGGAATCTATCCAGACCCAAGGAGCCACAGTTCAGTATGTCAGAGATGCACAGGCAGCCTTGAGGACAAATAGCCCCCGAGAGCCGAACCAAGAGCGAGATCAAAATCACACAACATGTAGAAGTCATTCTTTTGGTTGCACGTAAAAATGATTACACTAGGAACAGTGCCAGCACAGTTGATACAGGAAGCCCTCTGCTCTTAAATCCTAGATAGGTCGTTTTACATCTGCTCTGTCTTCCAGTATTTCACAGATGGCCATCTAATTTCCTCAGTACCATGCAGATGGGCAGTATCTGGGGCAGGGAATGGACTAAGAGTAAAATAATATTCAATTACTACATGTATTTAAATGAATGTTTACATTGGTTAACAGGAAAGCCTACCAGAAAAGTCACTCAGAACCTTCTTCACACAGATCCAGTTCCTCTGTTCTTACTTTCCTGTAACAATCCATTATTAGAAGTTGTTCAAACAGATTATCCTGATTTGAAAACATCCAGAAAGTCCGAAGTGTTTTCCAGTAAGTTTAAAATATCCCAAAAACGAAACTCACACCTATCCCAGTTCTCCTGAGGCTGAGCGCTCTTGTTTGCAGAGTGTCCTTTCATTGAGTGATGAGCCCACAGAGCACAGCACTAATCTCTTCCCATCCTTGCCTCTGCTTCCTATTCAAAGCACCGCCTCACGTCTCTCCCTCTCACGTTGCGATTATTCCCGATACGGCTCTCTCTTTCTATCTTTCTCTTACTTAGTCTCTTTCTCTCTCCAATTGTTTGGTTCCTTTAATCCCCTCTGGATTTGTCTTTTTCCGTTTCAATTTTTTTCCCCACACAGCACATCTCTTAACAGGATTTAGGATGCCGCGTGTTTGTATCGTCTTACATTTCATGAAAATCATCAAAACATTTGGACTTAGATGAGAGAGAATTTGTTTATATAGCACGAGGTACCAGTCAGCTTAGAAACCAGAGCTTTGGCTCCCCCACATCTCCGCTGCCAGGCGGTGTTTGGCAGCTGTTGTCGGTTGTCTTGGTCATGGTGGTCCTGAGGGAGCTGACTGCTGTCACACTGAATTGGTCTTGGTTTGTTTGTGCTTCTCCAGGTGCCTTTGGCACAGCGTGTCACCCACACTATCATCATCTAGTTACTAGATTCTAATACATCTGAATGGTAGTATTGATATTTCATCTAAACGATTTGAATATCTATCCTTGTACAACAGTTCCAGACTAATCTAATTTCATTAGCTAAACTTCTATCTATCCGTCCGTCCAGCTAATTGATCATTCAGCTGGAGGCAAACCTTCTGAGTGCCCTAATTTTGTAATTACCTAATGACATTCACCTTCAGTTCATTTGTCCATGCTTTTTAGTAAAACGGGATGGGTACAAAATGAGCCCATGCGAGCATAATGTTTCAGAATATAATGGATCTTGGAGTCACAGCAAGATAATCAGTCACAGCATGTGTGACAAATCTCAAAGTGTGAAATGGAATTAGGATGTTTGTTTTTATAGAGTGCCATTCTGTTAGGGTGGCATCTCCTCAGAAACACTGACACATGGCATAGATAGCTGGCAGCAGTCACATTGACAAAAGCACAGAGTACTCCCACACACAAGACCAAACCCACTGGTATGTCTTACAGTTTTCCAGAAAATGACTGGAGACAGCTTTGCACAGTAGATCTACTCCACACTCACAGGATGTGGGCTCGTCAAATGCTGAATGTGTGGGAAATTAACTGAAAGAGAGACGCTTTAAATTCAGTTGCAGCCATACATTTTCTCTGACGAGAATTTAATACACACTGAATTATACTGGAATCGATACTTCACTGACCTTTCAAATCCAAGTCTTTTTTTTGGTGAAAAACGTTTTCCAGTTTGTTTTTGAAGAAAACATTTCTAGTGTCAAATCTCAATCACGTAAACGTGACGTCCGTTTGAGTTTGAAAATTAACATTTGTTTATATGCGCGCTTTAGCAGGACATAAGCGGAAGTCAGATTTTTTTGGAGACTTAGTCGAGGTCTTTTTTAAAACAGTGTTTTGCTGTGGTATTTTTTAAGACTATATTCTTTCAAAAATGTTAAATAAATGTTTAGAAATGTATATTTATATTAATTCATATATTAGAATTACATAGACGTTGCAATCAAATAGGCTGTTCATATAAACAACCAGTAGATGGAAGCACTTGCATATGTGATAAACTATGTATTTATGTTGAATGGGACTATAGGACTACAGTAGTCAACATTTGAAGTGGACCAAAATCTTTCATCAAAGTTGTCCTAAACCCAAAATAATACCCATTCTTGTCTTAGGACAACTTTGATTTACTTTTCTGATCTACTTCAAATGTTGTTATCATTACTGTAAATTATCTGAGTAAAAAGTACATTTGCAGAAATCCCTCAGTTGTCCTCAGTGTGAAAAGACAGATCTCAAAATCATATAGTCATTATTGAAAAGGGTTCACATACACAAAATGCTGAAGAACAGTGGGCAGTTTAACTGTTCAGGACAAACAAGGGACTCATGAACAACTATCACTAAACAAAAAAAAAAACAAAAAAAAAAACAGCTGTGGATAATTAAGGTAACAACACAGTATTAAGAATCAAGTGTATGCAATCTTTTGAACGGGGTCATTTTTATAAATTCAGCTATTATTTTCTCTTATGGACTATATGTACATCATACATCTTTTAGATAGATAGATAGATAGATAGATAGATAGAGCCAGATCACATAATAAATAGCCTGTATGCTATAAAATAATGTTATGAAATACAGCTTAGACACTGATGTTTTTCTTTTCCACTTCGTGTCTTTTCTTTTTCTTGCTTTTTTTTGTCACCCATTGCTTCTTCTTTGTGTTTAAGATGTTTGTGTTGGCCTGTCAGTTGAGTGGTTGAGGACTCTGACCCAAGCATTCAGTTCCGCTCGCTGACCTCCTGTCTTCAGCAGTGAACTCACACAGAGTCTCTGCAGAGGTGATCAATAGGAGACAACGGGCAGTAATTCTTCCTCAGGAGAAATGTGCAAATGAGATCAATTGATCGAGTTGACCAAGGATGCAGTGAGGAGTCATAATTAGTTATACTGAATAGGCTGAGTGTGTTGATGTCTGTGTGTGTGTTCATATGGATCTCTGTCTTTGTTAGTGTACGAGACTCAGCTGTTCTTCAGGGTTTGACTGGAAGGCTATTCATTGCGTTCAGTATATTGTAACAATAAGACCTGTCATAGCTTGTGCAAACACTTAGCAGGGCAACAGAGACTATTCACTCTGAAACATCTTATACAAAATGTTTATGAATAAGAATCAACTCTTGCAGTCCTTTTCATAAAGGTGTATGAATCAGATATTAGGCAACCTGTTTTTTTTTTTTTTTTTTTTTTTTTTTTTTCTGTATGTGCTGCTTTGTCTGTTTCACAAATACAAGTTTTCACTTTAACTCATTACACCAATGTGTGTTTTGCTCATTAACTGTCTTTGTGGTAGTCAGAGATTTCTCATTACAGGCTAAATGGGGTGCTGTTGCATAATTAGCCCACATTTAAAGCGTAGTACAACTTGCTTTTAGGCCACAGCACAGCTTGGAGTATTGTGTTCTTGCTTAATGACTCGAAAATAATGCGAAGGTTTACATTATCGCCCCATTTCCAAGGATACAGACCCATGACTGATTTATCTGCTTTGCTCTTAATTAAGTCACGCTTCGCTTGTTGTTCCATACATGGATGATTATTTGTAAGAAATTTGCCTGCATGTACTGTAATGTACCCTCTACAAGGAAATTTACACAGTGATGGCAAACACACACACACACACTGGTTTCCATTCTTTGTGAGGACTTTCCATAGGCATAATGATTTTTCAACTGTACAAACTGTATTTTTTACTCCCTTACCCTAACCCTACCCCTAGCACAAAACTTTCTGCTATTTTAGTTTTTAAAACATTTCATTCTTCATGATTTATAAGCTCATTTCCTCATGGGGACCAAAAAACAATGTCCAAAATTTACTGGTATTATTATACTTGTGGGGACATTTGGTAATGTAGGGAACACAAGGTACACACACAAACAGTCATGTTTGTTTCGCTATCTTAGTGAGGACATTGCATAGACTTTCACTGATTTCCACTGACACCTAAACTTACTAATCACAGAAGCATATGTGCAGAACATTAGCTTTACATCAAAACATCTTTTGGCTGATTTATAAGCCTTTTTAAGTGAGGACCAGTCAAATGTCCACACTAGTGGGTTGACAGAGTATTTCACAATAGCCTATCCACCTTATTCTTCAACGTGTTAGAATTTTTGTTTTGTTTTATTTATTTATTTTTAATTGCAAGACAAAAAGAAAATCAACAACAAGAACTTCTGGTTTATTAGCTATCGAGAGTTTACACTTACATCACGATTTGGTCAGTTACCTGGATACGCGGCCATATTGGCAAGCAGGAAAGGGCACAATATTTTGACAAACTAAAGTTAATAGGTGGTGATACATATGAGCAGTATTAATTGAGATATTAGCCTAATATTTTACCTACCTGACTGGAAATGATAAGAACAAACACGCATGTTGTCAAGAATCTTGCCCTGGAAATCTTGGTTCTGTTTGGCCAACCACAAACGCCTTTTATTCCTCCTCAGACAGTGTTTTGCACTCTTCTCCTTGATTTGTTATAACTTTTGGCAGTCTATAGTACTCCAAAACTTTTTCCCGGTCTGACCGTTTAATACAGCCTAAAACATGACAATAATTGACCATTTTCAGCAGTAATAATCAGCAAAATATGCGCGTTTCGGTCGGTTCAGTGGCATCGTTTACATTCAGTACCGTCAATATAGCCGATTGATGATGCTAGTGAAAACACTCTGGAACCCATTTTGTACAGCTAAAAATAGCTGGATGCAGATAAGACCAGAAGCCAAACCCATGAAATTTACAAATGGCTGCGCCCACTCTTATGGGAAAAGTAGGTGGATAAGTGAGTTTGTATTTATTTATTTATTCATTCATTCTTTCATTCAAAAAACGAGCCTATGAACCTATCCAAAGAAATATCTACTAGAGTAAAATGTGACAATAATACTGAATACCAAAAGGGGGCAGTAGTGTTACAAAATGACAGCTTGAACCGATGCACTTCATTAATGAGGCTGTGTCACTCACAGCACCCCCATAACCCGTGTCATTTGTTATAATAGTCGGAGCATGCGAGGCACAGGAGGGTTCGAGGGAGGATCGCAACAGGATCACTAATTCTTCATTTCGAAAGTCTCCATCACGCATTCTAATTGCAACACGTGTTTCTTTTCTGTTATGCATCAGGAGAACTGAGAGATTGTGACGATGAGGGAAGAACTGAACACAAACTGACATTTAAAGCGTGAATGAATTTTTAGTGGGTTCCACTGAATCAACAAATCAGATATTAATGAGGAATGACAAGATATTTTTCTGTCATTGCAAATAATAGCACTGAATATGATTATTTACAGTGGGTAATCTGACAAACCAAACCTGAAAAGACTTTGAAGTTACATAAAATGGCTGTTAATTTAAATCTATACTTGCTTGTAATCCGAAGTGTTCACTTTCTAGTTCTCTGTCAAAGTAACTAGGAGGTGCTGAATATATCCAGCATGCAGACAGCGCGTTTGAGCATTCGGGGGAGGGCGAAGTAAGTGATGCTGAGCCAATGGAGATACTCGTGCGAAGAGCATCTGTCCGAAACCCAAACTAACCGCTGGCATAACGCTACCGTCTCCGATGTGAGAAGCGCGTCGAGATGATAATCTGACTGAAGTTTGAAGAAGCTTGCTCTTATTCACTGACTTTTGGAGATTCGCTCGAGCAGGACAACATAAGAAGGTAATAATACACACGAGAAGGTTATTATTGAAAGTTTGTCGTGTTATTTTGCATATGCTTGAGACGCATGGTTAGGTGCTGACTGCAGTTTCTGCATGTTTCTGAGATGATCTACCAATAGCATGATAATCTGTATTTCGATATTAAGAAAACACGTTTAAACGATAATAAATTAATGTATATTATAATCTACATTAAATATTTTTCTGGCAGTGGAAACCTTACGGTCGTGGTTTAGCAAAGCTGATCTTGGATGCGTTAAAAATTTGAATGAAACGAGTATCTTGGTTTAATTTTGATTTTAACATGTTTTTGGTGATGTAGTATGTACTGTTTTTTTTATATAAATTAATATTTTTGAGTTCACGACTGGGTAAGGCGGTCTTCTGCTCCTTGCAGTGCGTCTTCGGTGTGTTTTCACGGGTTTTGGAGATGCTGTTCCGCATTAGATCAGCACTGCACAACCCCCAGCTGTTATGATGCTGAACTGCTACATTCTCTGGATTTGTTAAGAGAATGGCCATTTATATTATGGAGAACGGTTGTTTAGTGAGAGGCAGTTAACTTTATTATTCGCTTGATTAAACAAATCCAATAACAACAAGAGCTTTTATAGTCGTAGTACACCGTACAGCAATAATCTCGCTTAATTTAATCACCTGTTGCATGGCTTTTCTCTTTCATCTCAGACTGCATTGTAAATTTGGGATTAATGTTTCAGCAAAACCATTTCACAAGCTCACAGTAATGAAGCCTGTAGTTGTGCCCTTCATCTGTGCCTTTTTATGCTCACACTTTGTGTATAGTGTCTTTAGATGTAATTTCTACTGCCTTCATCTGAACCAAGTTCTTTTGAGGGTCACATTACATTTGTTAATTTAACAGACACTTTGAAAGGATAGTTCACCTAAAAATAATGAATCACTCATCATTTACTAATTTTGTTCGATGAGAGGAGCACAAAAGAAGATATTTTGAGAAATGTCTCAGTGTTTTAGTCCATACAATTGAAGCCAATGATGACCAAAACTCTTTGGCTACAAACATTCTTCAGAATATCTTCTTTTGTTTTCCACAGCAGAAAGAAAGTCATGCAGGTTTGGATCAACATGATTTTATTTTATTTTTGGGTAAACTATCCGTTTAAGTGACTCATCTGTTAGAAAAAATACAATAGGAGTCAACAATATTAGCAGTCATTTCAAAAGTGATACATTTAATGATGGTCTGTTGTCTTGAGATATGTCATTTGTTATGTGAATTTGTTATGTGTTTGCAACCCATTTTATATTTGTGACCCTGGACCACAAAACCAATCATAAGGGTCAATAAGGGTGAATAAATAAGCTTTCCATTGACAAATGGTTTGTTAAGATAGGACAATATTTGGCCGAGATACAACTGTTTGAAAATCTGGAATATGAGGGTGCAAAAAAAAAAATCAAATATTGAGAAAATCGCCTTTAAAGTTGTCCAAATTAAGTTCTTAGCAATGCATATTACTAATCAAAAATTAAAGATTTTATATATATACGGTAGGAAATTTGATCTTTGCCTAATATCTTAAGGATTTTTGGCATTAAAGAAATAATAATTTTGACCCATATAATGTAATTTTGGCTATTGCTACAAATATACCCGTGCTACTTATGACTGGTTTTGTGGTCCAGGGTTACATTTGTATCAGATTTCTGAGTGAAACATGATTTTTAATTAGTAGAAAAAACAGGGTGGGACTTGATTTCATCCTTCACTGTTTGGCTAAATAGCTATTTGGCTATTGGTTAATGCAAATCATGGCCTACATTTTGATTAAAGGTAATGAGAACAAACAAAATGTCTTTGGAATAACATGTACTAATAATTTATTTATTTATTTTATTTTGCTAGAACGGTGAGCAGGCCGTGGATGAGTTAGAATGAGTAAGCGTTTATCTTAGAGCTGTTTGCAGAGCCTGTGCCTTTTACTCCCCTAGAGTAAACTACTGCTTTAAGCAAGTATGTCACCTCAACCAGATCCTGCCACTAACTAGAGCAAGGGTGCCCAAACTCGGTCCTGCAGGTGAGGTTTTATTCAGGCTCAGGACTTCGGCACTCCAGGACCGACGTTTCCTATCCCTGGCCTATAAGAGCTTGATTAGCTGGTTCAGGTGTGTCTAATTGAGGTTGGAGATAAACTCTGCAGGACATCGACCCTCCAGGACCTAGTTTGAGCACCCCTGAGCTAGAGGAACCACTAAAACTTAGTATAACAAACTTCAAACTAAAAGTTGGATTTCAGAAGAAAATAAGCTAAACAGTAATGTACTAAGATGCTATGGTTCTTTCAGTGTGGCTACCTGTGAATTCCTATTCATTCCTAAATGTCAAACTTTTTAGTTAGACCACTTAGATTGTTAAGGTGATGTTTTAAATGCATTGCTGCATCACACTAAACTCTTCTGCTTAATGATTCCGTCTCGTGCTTATCCCCAGAGGTGGTAATTACTGCCTTGCGTGCGGACGCGATAACCTTCGTCTGCTTGGCGATCATTTGCATAATCATTAGAAAAATTAACGTGCACTTTTTCCCATTTACACCACAGGCTGATATGCAAGCGGCTGCTTTGTCATCTGGTAATTAATGAGCAATGTAATGAGTTGTGTGTGCTCCCAATAAACGCCGCCTTTTATGGTTCTCTGTTGTTTCTGGATTTAAGGGACTTGCCTCTTCGCCCCCCTATTCAATGCGACCTGACACCAATTCTGCTAAATAACACATAGTCCCCAGAAACTGAGAACTGGTAAGCCCTTTAACCCAGGAACCATGAAGAGAGATGCTCAAGGGCTGATTCACAAAAAGCGGAAAGCCATATCTAGAAACTGCAGCCTGTGCAATGATCGTTTTAAGAAAGAGGAAAAACTTCTCTGAATGTAAATTAGCAAAGCGCCATCAATCCTCAAAGCACAGTTTCATTGTTACATAGATGTCAATCCATGACCAAGCGCTGGGCAATTAACTGCCTAATCCAGTCATTTAATTTTCATCGAGCAGGTTGGGTCCTTCACAGCCTCAGTTATTTCAGCCCCTCACTGTGCTGTCAAACATCTGAGGTGACGCTCTGGTCGGTTATATTCTGATATAAGTCAAAAGCCTCTTGTTTGAATCCAAATGCAAATCTAAATAGAGAAAAGTATTGTGCATGGATTTCCAATTAGGTCTCTTCCTTTATTTACTTATGAAGGTTAGTCTCAAATCTCTTCGAATAGATAACCAGAGGGAACTGTGAGGATGGCTAATAATGGCCTGTAGTGATTCTCTTTGAATTTGACGTGTAAGAAAGGACCCGACTTCCTGTGAAGTGCTCTTTCACCACAGCGAAATGTTACAGTCACAAGAGATGGATGGCCTCTCAGTACACTCACTTAGCCAGCAGCCCCTGGGTCCCCTTCACAGTCCCTACACCCTACTGAGTTTACAACATTAATTATAGACTTGTTAATAGCTATCTAGAGAACATGCTCACATTAATATGCTTTGAATTTCACACCACCCACTCGCACACCAACACACCTATGCGTACACAGACTGTTTGTTGAAAGGTTGGTTATCTGGCAACAGTTGCTTTCATTTGCATGCAGAGAAAAGAAGGGGCCACAGTATCTTTATACTCTAAAATAGCAATAATAATTTGCTTGAAAAAGATCATATATCATCCAGGTCATGCAGACCAACATTTTCTTGTTGGTGACTACATATTTGAGAGTTGACTTACCAATTTAATGTATGTGTTTGAAAATGCTCGCTAGACTTGCTGTAGCCTAAATCAATGTAAAATCATAGAATGTATTTATCAATCTAGCGTCAGTTGGCCATTTTGGCGCATTTTGAAAGTAAACAGTGCCACTGAACCGAAAGAAACTTACATATTTTGCTGATTATTGCTGCTGAAAATGGTCAATTATTGTCATGTTTTGGGCTGTACTAATCGGCCGGACCGGGAAAAACATTTGGAGTACTTTAGACTGCCAAAAGTTAGAACAAATCAAGGAGAAGAGTACATAAAACTGTCTGAGAAACAAAAGGCATCGGTGGTTGGCCAAACTGAACCAGGATTTCCTGGGCGACAATCTTGACAACATTCGTGTTTGTGCTTATCATTTCTGGTCAGGTAGGTGAAATATTAGGCTAACACCTGAATTACTACTCGTACGTATTTTTACCACCTATTAACTTTAGTTTGTAAAAATATTGCACCCCTTCCTGTTTACTAAGTCCTTCTCTATATGATTTAGCAGCTTCCACATGTTTTTTTCCTGTGGTTTAGACAGCATAAATTAGCAAAACAATGTATTCAGTAGTACGTTAACCGTGCAATCCATGCTGTTGTTTACATCCAAGTATTCCGCATCCGGGTGACTGACCAAATCGTGACATACATTAAGTGTAAACCCTCTATAGGGTATGCATGTGACATCACCATCAGCTGGAGTGTCTGCGGCTCCGCCCACTGAGTGCCAAAAAGAGTGGCAGCATTGGTTTCAATGCAAATGCTGTGACAGAACACACAAAACACCACTAAAACCAGAACAAGCTTTGCGATTGACTGTACAAAGAGATTTGACAAGAAACCTGAGGTATATTTTTACAGACTGCTGAAAGCTACTGAAAAGAATAGCAAATTCAAAGAAACAAATGGTCTCCAGGCAGCGAAACACAGATTTGCAGTTATCATTTCATGTTAATATGTTGAACTGTGCAGTAAAATCATATCCTATATATTGTATTGTAGTATATCGTATTGACAAGTCATAAACTAAATATTTACCATCTTAAATGCTGCATAACTGGATGTTTTTAAATAAATACAGACAAA